>QANX01001166.1:0-63067 GCA_003254975.1 Ochetophila trinervis
CAAATATCTTCAAAAGCGAAATTTCCACGAAATTTAATAAAAAAATTTGATTTTTTCATCCTTGGATTGAAAGAGGTCAAGGTATTGATTATGATCGAAAAATATCCCCATTTTGCTTTCTAAGCTTTAAATTTGAATCTGAAAACTTTTAAATTTTATGGGAAAACTCAAGGATATAAATGTAAAGAGAGTGGCATTTAACCGATAATTGGAATTGAAATACATGGACGATTAACAACACCCATTAAGAAATTTTATTGGAGTTTCGTCGAGTGAGATAGATGGGAAAATGATTTTTTTTTTGGAAAAAACGTGAATAAAACCACCCTCAAATTTTTCACTTTGAAAAAAGCCTTAGATAACTAGTGTACTAGAGAAAGCTGTCATATATATTAACTGATAATTAAACGGAAAATAAAATACCCACCAGTGTAGAGAAGAGAGTCAATAATTGAAATATATAATTCATTAATGAGGCATGCATACTTAATTAATTAATGAATCGTATGCTTTTTTGTACTTTCATGCATATGAATTCTATCCTTAGAAAGAAATTAACTGTGTCAAAGTAATGAAATTCAAGAAGGCACGCATAATTACATAATTATATTTAGTTAATTAATTAATGAGTTAAACTGAGAAAGGAATTAAATGTCAAAGTAATTTGATTGTTATTACAATACTAATTCGTTTGAGTAGTCTGTGACTTTTTTAACAAATACAAGTTACAACCTCCTAATTTTATTTTTAAGATTAAAATAATTTCTATTTAAATGTATAGATGTAAAGGACATATTACTGAACCAATGTCATTTGTCGAGATATCTCCTAATAGATCTTTTTTTTTTTTTTTTTTTTGAAAAGATATCTCCTAATAGATCTAGTGATAAAACTATTATCTTTCCTGATAAACATTCAAAATTCAAATATCCTTCTTGCTCCCAATATTAAAAGAAAATTTATATACACAAGTCATTAGTAGATTATTGTTGCTCGTTCCTTATGCTCTCCTCCTAGGTTTGTGAGAACAAGAAAGGTATTATAAAAATTCAAATAATTTTTTATAAAAAAATAATAAACAAATTGATTTTTAATTTTTATAGGATTTTTCTTCACCTGGTAATCAGGCATCAGGTCCATGACCCAATAGATTCATCTCGTCTTTTTAACTTGACTTTTACATATCTTTGAAAGGGATTTTTGTAGAGATGTCTAAGTCATTTAATTATTTATGTCTTTTTTTTTTTTTTCTTTTTTTAATTTTCACTTAGAGCATAGTCAATGCACTGTCTAAAAGTATCAATTTCTTTATTTTAAAGAGCAATTTTCAATTTAACAACTTCAATATACTCTTCAAATGAAAAAGTTAAAATACATATTCAGATTTAGCTCTCCAAATGTAAAGAGTAAAATTCACTTTTCATATTAAAATTTTAATACACATATTTATTATATCTACAATTTTCAATGCACATTTAATAATTTTATTTAACAAAATATTTTGATTTATTAGATTTGTTCTATAATATTCAAAAGAGAGAGAAAAGTAAATTAATTATTTATTGGAAAATGAAAAATAAAGAGTAGTAATAAAAAGTATGGTTGGAGTTTGATAAAATATTTTACTCTCTATTTTATTAAAATTTCAAAAATGTTATTTATTTAAAAAATTATGATCTTTAAAATAAAGAGCACAATTGGAGATGCTCTTACTGCCTTTTATCAAGATTTTTTATTTTACCATTTTCTCATTTAATGATGTTTACCTACCAATTCTACCTTTTTTAATGAGGTTATCTCTTCATTATCATGTTCACATCTTGTTTAATGATGATTACTACCACTTAATGTGTTTTAATGTTGTATGTGTGTGTTTTAATTATAAGAAAAAAAAGAATAACAGAAGATGAAGATAATAATATATGTCCCCCGACCAACGATTGGGTGGTATGTGCAAATTTTGGACAGTGTGTGTAAAATATAGGCAGTGTGTGCATTTATTGGCAGAGTGCACACTTTGCTCTTGTTTATTCCACACCACCCAATATAAAGGCTGGTTGGAGAGTGTGAAACAGTTTAGAAGTCTCATCTTTTTTTTGAGTTTCACACTGCTTCCATAATGTCCAACATAAAGGCAGTGTGAGACTAGTTAAGTGGTGTGAAGCAGTTGAGTAGTCTCGTCTTTTCGCGTTTCACACTACCTTAATTATTACATATTGCCCTCTTTGATAGCGCTAGACACGAAAAAATGAGACTTCTCACCTTCTATCCGACACCACTCCATTCATTGGCCATGCATTTCCCAAAGGGTGGCATGCTTTCCTGAAAACAAAGATATTCCTAAATAGTGACGTTAAAAATACCTCCATCAAACTTTCTCTTTAAACATTTTCATTTTTCAATCCTCATTTCAATCCACTTTTGAATCTCATGGCATATAAGGGTAAATAGATGGTGATTCTATCTGATTCTCCATTTCGAAAGAAGAGGAGGTCCATAAGCCAACCACTAAGGCCCCCAAAGAAGAGGGCCATAGGACCTTGGTGAGCTTCCCCACCACAACCACAACCACTAACAACCTTCTTATTGATCGTTGTGTGGGAGGTCTGTTGAAAAAATTCCTGCTGCACCCAACGTATTTGCAATGGATGCTACGTCAAAAAGAAAGCTGCTGACTTCGTTTTTGAATACTCATCCTTTAAACGTCACTTTGGGATGAGACCGCCCAAATGAGTCTTGTTCGACAATGGAGACGCTCAAGAACAAAACAATGATAGCTAGGAATTTTTAGTTTTTAGAAATTTTTCCGCTTGTTTTATTATTTTCCGGCGACTGGTGTAGATTTATGTAATAGAACTATATGTAATTCAGTCATTGACATTTTGACTTGTAATTATTAATATATTATCATATTTTTACTTGGCATTTTGACATTTATTTTTTGTGTTTATATGTTTTTTGTTTTGGACTTATTCACGAGTATCGCCAGCATAACTAGCTTTAATATTGTTCAAGCTATGGTCAGATCTAATTATAGGGAGCTCTACTAGTAATGTCTTTTTCATTCACATGAGACTCGAATCTGCAACTTCATACTTAACAGATCTGAGCCTCTTGGTGTTTAATACTATAAAAATTTAAACAAAAAATAATCATAGTGTATTTTTAGAACATATATTGAAGATAATATTGGGCGGTGTATTTTACTTGCCTTTGAGTGCACACACTGCTCTTGTAAAAAATGATGTGTTTTATATAGGGCAGGGAATAAGGCAGAGATAGTAAAGTCTCTTTGTCTTTTTCTTGCCTTTAGGTGCACACACCACTCATGTAAAAAGCAATGTGTTTTATCCAAGGCAGGAACAAGGCAAAAAAGGGTAAAGCATATTTTTCTTTTCTCTGCTCGTAGGTGCACTCACCGTCTCTATAAAAGGCAGTGTATTTTATATAAAACATGAATGTTTTGGTTGATAGATTTTGAAAAATGTAAAATATCAAAAAGATTACAAAACATTGGGTACTGATGTATATTATTGTATGTATTTATTTTTAATAATTTCATCGTAAAATTTAAAAGGGGTTTCTTTTTTCTCAAGTGGATTTTATGATGGGTGGTATTTAATTCAGCGTGCTTTAATGAAAAATATCTTAGATGCAGTGAGAATCAAAGTGTAAAAAAGATTGTACAAGAAAAAAAAAAGTTTAAATGAGTGATATAATGAATAATAGAAAAAAATTAGCTGCAATAATAAAAAAAAGAACATAGATAATTAAAATCCTAATAACATCCTACTAAAATCCCTTTTTAAAACACTTTGACTTTGATATATGAACGGTAATCATCAAGAAACGAGTCGCAATCTATAAATTTTCAAGCAGGGTAGTCTCGAAGTTAATTTTTCATCAAAAAATAAATAAATCTATTTATTTAATTTGATTACACGGGTAGTTTCGTAAATTCGTTAGCCGCCGTGATTGCTAGATTTGCTGAGTAGTGAGTGGGTAACCACCGTTTGGACACGTCAACATAATTCAACGATCCAAAACTGCAAAAAATAATAAAAAAAGGAGCTCAGGAAAAGAAATAGGATATGATTCTGAGGAGAGAAACAGACAGGTTGTTGTTGTTGTTTGCAAATTGCAATGGGTGACAAAAAGTCGGCCATTGCAACTCCACCGCATAAATTCAAACCCTAAATTATATTTTTTTGAAGGGTTTTAAATTATCTCAGAAAATTCTGAAAAGAATTACCGGTTTTTCTCTCTCCCTCTCTTACCCTCGTTATTTTTTTTCCTACCCGGGTTCATGGATGCTTTACTCGGGTTTCGGTTTCCCTTGAAATGTTCGAGTTGGAACCCTAATTTCGTGTTTGGTTGACAAGGAATTTTATGAAAAGGAAAAAGAAAGTAAAGCTTTCAACATTGAAATTTGCGAGTTTTTGGAAGGGGATAGAGAAGGCTTTACTTGATGCCACTCTTTGACTACGTTGTCGTGAGTTCTACTTATTTTTTTGGTGAACTGGATCAGCTTGTGAAGCAAAGATTCGAGGTTTTGTTTTTTTTCTTCAATTTTCTTGACGACCAGACACGAGGTAGGTAGTTTTTTTCTTTGAATATAATAAGAATCTCTATTTCGAGGATTGGGGGAAGCAATGACCTCTGCTCGAGGTTTGACTTCGTTGACCCAATTGGGCTTATCATCTTCTTCATGCTTTCCACTCCATCGGCATCAAATTTTCGTTCCTCAAATCTGCCAGAATTTCGCGGGAAGATTATGTGCTAAGGTTTATCCCATAATCTATTGCAAAAACCAAAATCCAAACTTCACCTTGAAAAAACAGAGTAAATACCGAGAATTTAGGTTATTCAAATCGGTTGAGTTGGACCAGTTTTTGACCAGCGACGATGAAGACGAAATGAGTGAGGGTTTTTTCGAGGCAATTGAGGAATTGGAGCGGATGACGAGGGAACCATCTGATGTGCTTGAGGAAATGAACGATCGGTTATCTGCCAGAGAATTGCAGCTTGTGCTAGTCTACTTTTCTCAGGAAGGTAGAGATTCATGGTGTGCACTAGAGGTGTTTGAGTGGCTCCGGAAAGAGAATCGGGTCGATAAGGAGACCATGGAGCTTATGGTTTCGATAATGTGTAGTTGGGTTAAGAAGCTGATTGAGGAGGATCGTGATGTGGGTGATGTAGTTGACCTTCTCGTGGACATGGATTGTGTTGGTTTGAAGCCGAGTTTTAGCATGATGGAGAAGGTGATATCTTTGTACTGGGAGATGGGTGAGAAAGAGAGTTCGGTTTCGTTTGTGAAAGAGATTTTGAGACGGGGAATAGCTTATTCAGAAGATGATGGAGATGGACACAAGGGAGGGCCTACTGGGTATCTTGCTTGGAAAATGATGGTAAGCTTCTTCTGATGCATTTGTAAATATCATGGCAATATATATAAAACTTATTTCAAGAATGCTGTTTCAGTTCGTTCTTGTTTATTACTGTAAGATAGAGTTTAGTATGAGGCTTTTTCTTATTGTTTGCTAACCTTAGATGAGATTGTTTCATGGCTGATAATTTTTGTGCCATTTTGCACCACTGGTATTGTATACGTGGTTTGTAATTGCTTTAATGTCTTGTGAATCAAATTAGAAGGTGTTGCATTTAGTGCTTAATTCCCTTGTTATTGTATTTGTCATTTACTTGCTTGTTTCATATTGGCTGTAATAAATTTTGTCATTTGGAATACTTTTTTACTGTCTCTTACTTGTTTGAAATTGAAATAGTGCATGTATCCAATTGAAATAGTGGTGTCAGTCTATGCTATTGGGTAACAATATCTACATTGTTTCTTTGGCAGATTGTGGAATATGTGTGTGAAATTATACCATTTTATTTTTCGATAATGAAATTCTATTTTGAAACTAGACTGCAAATGCATCAAAACCGACCAAATAAGCACCTATCCCATAACTTTAGCCAAGAAAGAGTAAAGAAGCACCCAACCTACAATCTAAAAGACTTCAAATCTTATTAACAAAGAACTTTAAAATGATAATCAAATAAACAACATAGCACTGGTAGGCAGCCCTTACGGAGAGGGAATAACCTAATCAACTTACAGCTCTCAACTGAAATTAGACAAAAAGAGGAAGCTACCAACTTGCAAATTTTCTATTAATAGGTCATCCATAATCATCATCCAATAATGAACAAGCAATTTCTCATTTTACTACGTTTGTACTTTGCCGCACCTGATTCCACTGATTGCTAATTATATTGCACTTCCTCCCATAAAAATTCTGTTAGATAAGATCTCATGAAACATCTTGGAAGCAGTGGCACAAAAAGCCCTAAGGGGCAAAGAATGAAACCATGGAAGCTCACTGTTCTTAGCTTCTGTTTGGTGGTTGGTAAATTTACTATCAAATATCAGCTCTCATATAACCTGAGCATACAAAAGCTACCTTCAGACTTGAAATGATCACGATGCTCAACCTTGCAGGAAATATATTCAAGTAGCCTTGCAGTATAAGCCTCAGTATTAATCTATGCATAGTAGGATGATGATTCTTACTTGCCTGATAGTTTAATGTCAATGACAACATTGTTCAATTACTTAACAATTCTTAGCATACTTGACTGTGAATGTTTAGTTTTTTGGACAAATGTTTATAGATTTAAGTTACATATTTCAAAATCTATATATTTCTTTTCTTTTCTTTTTTTTCTTTTTCTTTTTTTGGAAGCTTGTATGAATAAATATGTGCAATGTATTTCATCAGGTTGAGGGGAACTATATAGGGGCCGTCAAGTTGGTGGTTGATATAAGAGAATCGGGGTTGAAGCCAGAGGTTTACAGCTACCTCATTGCCATGACTGCTGTGGTTAAAGAGCTAAATGAATTTGCAAAAGCTTTGCGCAAGTTGAAAGGTTTTGCAAAGGATGGGTTGATAGCTGAAGTTGACAGAGAAAATATTGGGCTTATCGAGAAGTATCAATCGGATATTCTAGCTGATGGAGTACGCTTGTCTAATTGGATTACTGAAGAGGGAAGCTCTTCACTCTCTGGAGTGGTTCATGAAAGGCTGCTTGCCATGTATGTTTGTGCTGGTCGTGGACTTGAGGCCGAAAGACAATTATGGGAAATGAAGCTTGTGGGTAAGGAAGCTGATGGGAACCTTTATGACATTGTTTTGGCCATTTGTGCGTCCCAAAAGGAAGCTACTGCTATAGCAAGGTTGCTCACTAGAGTGGATGTTACCAGCTCTCTATGCAAGAGAAAAAGCCTGTCATGGTTATTAAGAGGTTATATTAAAGGGGGGCATTTCGATAATGCTGCAGAAACGGTTATTAAAATGCTTGATTTGGGTTTGCCTCCAGAGTATTTGGATAGGGCAGCTGTGCTGCAGGGTCTACGAAGGAGGATCCATCGATCGGGTGGTGTAGAAACCTACCTCAAGCTTTGTAAGCGCCTTTCTGACAACAATTTGATTGGACCTTGCCTTGTATATCTATATATAAAGAAATATAAGCTCTGGATCATAAAAATGATTTGAAGATATAATAGATGGGTAGGTAATGATATAGTAGCACCTAGCACCTAATTTTGTACAGTTTTGTATGGCTATGAGCAATACAGTTGTGTGTATGAACCAGGTCCTTGGATGACCAACCGAATTATGATAAAATTGTTTTCCCTTGTATTGTTTTTGGGATCCAATAATACTATTAGCTACTGTAAACTGTAATAAAGCTTCAACATACTATAACTATACTTGGTTATGTTTTTTAGTGTTCTCCATTTTTTCCTACTTTACTCGTTGATTGCCTATTTAATGGTGAACTCGAATCTGTATTGAGGTCAAGCCAAATTAGAAGTACACAATGCTTTGCTGTTTAAAAGCCGACGTACAAGGAAAATCCTTCAAGCAGCCATAATAATCTTTTGTCTATTCATTTTGCCCCACTCATTATTCAGCTATAAAAATACTCATTATTTATCATATCTGTTTAGAAATTAGAAGATCAGAAATGGTTAGTCGGGCTTTCTTTATCCAATTCTAGGCCATTCTTTATAGACCTTGAAGACCATTATATTATAAATGCCTTGGCATGGATTGGTTTGTAGTGTACGAAGATATCTTCTGAGTTGCATTATTGGAGCTGGTGGTTAGATTTTTTTAATAATTGTTGTTACAGTCAATTATTTAGCAGACTATGAAAATAAGGAATCTTTTTTATTGAGTGGGTGCCATGGTTGTTCACGTGTATATTATGTGATGTGTTATGACTTTCACATATTATATTTACTTCGTAATGCGGTTGTTAGGGAGCTGAAATAGCTGACATTATTAATATGTTATCCATAACCCTGTAAATATGTCTAGTTTTGCATTAAATCGCCTGTGAAGTGTGAGCTATATCTAATTTTTTTGGCATTCATTTCTCTGGTACCCCTTGATGTCTGACCTGATAGTATTCAAAATGGGCCAGCTTTAACCTGAATACTAATCTGGACCCAAGCACGGTTCAAAATTTCTATGTTTTGTTTTTTTTAAGAATTAATACCCCATTGAAGAATGCATGACTTATTGGCAGAGATGGTTGATCAATTAAATTGAATTATTTGGGTATGTGAAGCTTATAATATGCTGTCCATGTGTTTGGATAGCAGAATAATGCTTTCTTTGCCTGGTTGGCTGTGCATATAAGTTTACTGGAATGTTTTCTCTGCATTCGTTTGGCTGCTGTGTGTGCAGTGCCCCGTGGTTCCTGGATTGCTAGCGGAAGAGAGAACATCCATGTGCAGAAAAGCTAAGCATAACAATTTTTCATAATATTATATGCACCCATTAGAAAGAAAAATCAAGCTAGTTTGAATCTGAGTCATGCTTCCTTCCATTATTGCATCTCTTTCAATGATGTTAAAAGGTATATCTATGGACGACTTTTCACGTTAGGACCGACATATTAGAATACTATCAAGCATTGATTAAAGTATCCAATGGTTTAAAACTTGCGACGTACAATTTAACTAAGTTTACGATTTAGGTAAGAGAATTATTCTCTCTCTCTATATATGTTAGGAGCATAAACCTATTAATATGACGAGCGCTAAAGACTATGACTTGTCCAACTAGATATTTAATTTAAATCATCAATCGAAATGAAACATGTAGTATGACATTTTTTTTTTAGTTTGTGAAGAACCAAACTGTGACTAAGATGTATTCACCAAAAAAGAAAAACTGTGGCTAAGATGTTATGAAATTATTAGATAAAGGTATGTAAATTATACAATATTACATCATATTAATGTACTTTAAAATAAGAAAAAAATTTATAAACACTTTTTATAGTTTAGTATAATTTTAACTTAACTTCTGTATATTTCAAAAATTACTTTTACTGTTAATATGNGATGATGTCTGTATATTTCAAAAACTACTTTTACTGTTAATATGAATATGTTAAAATTAATTGTATAAATGATAAATTAGGTTTTTAACAAATATAATATTTATCTCTCTTTTCCCTTTTTTTGTTTTTTTTTCTGGTTTATTTTTTCTTTGTTTTTTTCCCATTTTTTCTTTCTCATAAAACCTCTTTCCTCCCTCTTTTCTTTCTTTCTTTTTCTTTTCTCTTACCTTTCTTTTGTCCACCATCGGCTCTGAGCCTCTATCTCAAATTTTTTTTCTTTCTTCTTCTTCTCTCCCCCGCACCAAAATACGTTCTCTTTTTCGTTTCTTTTTTTTTTTCCTCTCTTTCTCTTTTTTCCCTTTCTTTTTCTGGTTTAATAAACACACTAATATCAATTTTTTTTTTTGGATTGTTACAGAGGAATAGGTTCAATGATATAAAATGGGTTTGTGAAATTTGTTGGAATTTGTCAAAGAATAGTAGAGAGAAAAAAAAAAAAAAAAAAAAAGGGCTGGAAGGCTGAGAAAAAAGTCATTCCCTTTACCTACGTAGATATCGCCTACAATCCCCCCATTGATGGAGACCAAGAACTTGGGGGAAAGAGTGCATAGCTCGAGTTCTGCGAAGAGGCCGGTGAGCATGCCGCCGAGAAGACCAGCCACTGCGTGAGTTTGAAACACGCCGAGCGTGTCGTCGATGCTGGAGAAGAGTTTCCATCTCTTGATTGAAAAATAAAAAAATAAAAAAATAAAAAAAAGAAGAAAAAGAAAAGGCAGTGATTGAAAAAGTAAATATATATTGCTTTAAACAAGAGCTTGTTCTTTTTTCCTTTGGGTGAAAGTTTGGAACAAGCGTTTGAAAAAAAAAAGAATTTACCCGAGGCTTGAATTGAATTTTTATTTTGTGGTGTTTGTGTTGAGAAGAATCCATTCTATAAAAGAATTTACTCACAATTGCTAAAACAGGGAGAGAAAGAGAATGAGAGGAGGAAAGAAAAAAAATAGATTGAAGAGAGAAACAGAGGAGAGAGAGAGAGAGAGAAATAAAAAATTAAGGGAGAGAGAGAAATGAGTGTGAGATAGGGAAGAGGGGAGAGAGAGGAAAGATGAAATAAAAAAAAAATTAAAATTTTATAATAAAGGACATTTTAGTCATTTTATCTGCCAAATAAGATTGAGAAAATGTAAGTTTAGGTGTCTGTTAAAAATAAAAAATATTTTTTAATTATCAGAAATTTAGAGATCGTATTTGAATTAGGACCTAAATTTAGTAGGTGTGTATAAAATTTTTCCTTAAAAAAAAAAAATAACAGCATAATACTGAAAACGGTTTGTTACTGCAGAATTACTGTGAAGAATCCATATATTTGCTTTTATCATCCTTGCGTGTATGCATTTGAGGAAGCCTTGGACATAAAAACAGTGTTTGGTTGTTTTTATTAGATGATGCAAATTGGCTTGGTACGGATCAGAAACAGACAGATAAAAGAGAAACAAACCGCTTCAGAATGGTCACATGGGGTCCTTGCCATGCCTTCACATTTTCTTGGCTCTATGCATTATAATAGTCAGACCCTGATTGGCATATATTCTTTTTCATTTTCATTATTTTTCCAATTTTTATTTCTCTTAATTTTTTGGTTGGAGATGGTAGTGTAGGTGTTGCAGAGGGTGGGAAGATTATATATCCTTGTTTTATCATTTTTTTTATTTTTTTATTTTTTTATTTTTTTTTAATGAGTAATAATTTAGTCAGGGCAAAAGCTCCTCGTGGAAGAAAGGCCACCATACAATTCAATCTTAATTATTAAAATGTGTACTTGGATCTAAGCCTACGCTTTGATTTCCTACCATATACATATCATTTGGTGCATATGAACCTTTTTTCATTCGTAGATTAAATTTTTTTTAATTTTTTTTTTATCGAATGCTGACTTTTTTATGCATATGCACAGATTCATTTATTATTTATATGTGATTTTGTGTCTGCAAAGTTCATAGAACTAGAGAGCCTCATTGTTCTTAATGACAATTTGTAGAACCATGAATGATAAATAATAGTGATGCAATTATATATTTGATAGTGAATCTCAGATTTTTCTTTAAAAAAATTAAAAATAAATATTATACCTTAATTATATAGAGCATCTTTTTTATTTAAAACAGTATAATTTTTAAAATAAAAAATATTTTGAAAATTTTTACAAGAATAAAGAGTAAATTTTTTTATCAACTCCAACGACATTTTTTATAATCGCTTTTTATTTTGTATTTTTCTATAAAAAATTATGATTCAATTTTTTTTTCTTTATCATTTTTACACTAAAGTAGTATTAAAAAAATTGAAATATAAAATTATAATTAATGTATTTAATTATAATTATGTCTAGGAAATTGTAAAGCGATAAATGAAGCTTTATATAGAAAGTGAGTTTAACTCTCTACATTTGGAGAGTCAAGCTTCACTCTTTATTTTAATTTTTTAATTTAAAGAGTCCATTAGAGCTATAAAAAATATATATAACTTTTTAAAATGAAGAAGATTAAACTTTTAAAGAGTCTATTTGAGATGCTCTTACTAGAGAGTCTCTCAATTAATTGAATAAGAATATAATTCTAAGACATTTTTATCACTATAAGTCTAAATTATATCGCGATTTAGATTTTCGTTTTAATTTTTTTTTTCATTTAATCTTCAAACTCATATTTTTATGTCACCGTTAGTTTTTAAAGTTTCCGCCCATTTAAGCCATTAAAATACATGTGCAATGCATATGTAATCCATTTTAAAAGTAAAATTTTAATTTTAATTTTTTTTATCCCTGTAAGTCTCTAAACTATATTGTGATTTACAATTTCGTTTTAATTTTTTTTTTTCACACTTTGATTATCAAAAAAAGTATTTCACTCATAAAAGCTTACACATGACGTCCAATGTCTATGTTGGCACATCTCTCAATATCACTCTTTCTTGCCTCTATACAAGCTTATTATATTCTTTTTTCTCTGGCTTCATTTGCAGATACAGGAAAAATTTTGATCAAAATGATTTTGATTTTGAAAAAAATAAGTCAAATATTAAAAATATGTTGGAATTTAAGTTCAAATAACTAAATTATAGTGCAAAGTGATGAGAAATAAAATGAAAAATATATAAAATAAAATAAAAAATTAAAAAACCCATAGATACATATTAAGCTTGGATGTTCGTTTTGAGGTGAAATATCGTCAAATCAATATATGGTTGACATCATAAAAGTTAAGATGAAATGATCAATACCAAAATCACCATAATAGATGGTCGAAAGTGAAAAATTTGGTCAGGTATAGCTACAGATTTTGCGTCCTATTTCTTCTAAAACAGGACGACATGTGAACCCATTCCAAATTTGAAGATAACTGAAATGACGTCGTGTTGTGGATCATATTAAAACGACGTCATTTAACTTTTAATAACTTTTAAAACTAAATTCCTTAAATTAAAATGGCATTTTTTTATGCAACCAACTACTAAAATTTACTGCCATTTAGTTATTTAAACTTAACTTCAAACACATACTCAATATTTTACAATTTCTTTTTTCAAAATCAAAACTTTTTTTATCAATGTTTTTCTTGTATCTACAAATGAAGTTAGAGAAAGAAAGAAAAATAATAAACTTGCATGGAGGAAAGAGTGTGTGAAATTGAAAAAAGTGTCAGTGTGAACTTTATGTGTAAATTTTTCTGAATGAAATATGTGTTTGAAGACAAAAGTGAAAAAAAAATTATTTTAAGACAAAAGTGTACTTTGTTATATATTTTAGGAATCTAAAATGATAAAAAATTTTAAAATTACAATTTTACTTTTAAAATAGATTTCACGTACAATACACATGCATTTTAACGGCTCAAATGAACATAAACTTTAAAAAAAACTTACAGTGATATGAAAATATAAATTTGAAGATCAAAGTGAAAAAAAAAATTAATACGAAAATATAAATTGTAATATAGTTTAAGAATTTGCATTTATAAATATTTCATTCTTGTCTTTTGAAAACACCCTCTAAGCAAATTCATTGTTTTTTTTTTTTTTTTTTTTTTTNAAATTTCTCACCTTAATTGTAAAAAAGAAAATTATTTTAACCTCATTTTACAAATGAGGACCCAAATAATAAATTAAAAGTTAAGAAGATAATTATAAATTGAAGAAGTTGGGAAGTTAAAATGCTGTTCCTTTTTTTTTGGTAATAATTAAAATGCTGTTCCTTGATTGAAGGGCAGGTTAGGTGTTGATAAGAACTCACGAACTAATTTTAATTAGTGTTATTTACATCCTTACTCCATGTTAAGACCTTTGCTTGATATGCAATATCATCTTAATCTACCTTTTTATTTAACTTTATCCATCTTTTTTAAGATTTATTTTTAAATACAATTTGATCAAAAATATTATTTATTATTTTTTCATATTTTTTTAAATAATATCATCTACATCTTTTTATAAATATACTAATTATAATTTTATAACTTGAACAGATTCAGATGTAATATTTTCTTTATTTTATTGTAAGCAAAAACAGTTGTTTTTATTTTTCATTTTTATTTTTTGATAACTTAATCCATCTCTATGATTTAATTAATAAATTTAATTAACAATTAAGCTTAAGCTAGCTTAATGATAAAGTTCGGAAAAATATAAATATTATAACAGTTGACCAGCTCACTTGGGTAGGACCCACTTTCCATGTCAAAGATTACGTGGCACAAATGGAGTGGTTAATAATAGTGGGTACTTGAACTGAAACTCATTGCTTTGGAATTAGCCACCTAATCAACTGAAAAAAATTACCGGTAACCAAAAACACCATCCTTGGGGTGGAGGAGCTTAGCTTAAAGAATCTGCCCCCCCCATGAAAGAAAAACCAAAAAATATGCGAAAAGCATTTTCCTTTCTTACTTTCCCGAGAAACTAACACCATATTACGCTTACAGGCGTAATAATAGTAGTCTACTTCACTACCGTTGTCTCTTACCTCTCTCTTTGGCCATTTGTTTTTTCAGGGCCAGAGGTAAACGATCCTTTCCTTCACCACCCTCTACTTTTTTTGAGATTCGACTTTGAAATTTCGATTTGAAACTTGTTTGAAATTTACTATATATTTATTCATATATGCATCGGATATTTATTTTTCCATAAGAAAAGAAAAATGCGTGGTCTTAAGCTCATAGACCGATTTAAGAGCGCTCAAGTTCATGCTTTTAGTCCCTCCGACGCTTCCCCCGGGAAGACCCATGTCGGAGCGAGCAAAGCCAAGCTTAACAGTAACCTAATAAAATCTTTTGGGTCAAACTCAAAACCCAAATCGACCAACTCGATATCAGTCGCTGAAGCTCTTCTTCTTCCTTATGGACTCCCTGCAACTGAACTCCTTGAACCCACCATAGATGCTTACCTTAAGCCAGTTGATTTCGTCGAAACCTTAGCCGATTTCTATTGCCGCTTAGAGGGTTGCGAATCGCAATCCCATAAATCCTCGTTATACGTCGAGCAGTATTCGCTCCTGCGCGGCGCCGGAGATCCGAAGCTGCTACGCCGATGCCTCCGTGCCGCTCGGCAACACGCTGTGGACGTGCACTCCAAGGTTGTGCTGTCTGCGTGGTTACGGTTCGAGAGGAGAGAGGATGAGTTTGTGGGTGTATCGTTCATGGATTGCGGTGGGCGCATTCTTGAGTGTCCTAAGGCGGCATTGATTTATGGGTATGATCCTAATTTCAGTTGTAATCATTGCCAATGTGGTTTCGAATCTTCTGAGACAATTAATGTTCCAATCTTTAAGGAAAATGAGTGTTCGGTATTGGGGAAAAGTGATATTTCGTTTTCCATTGGCGGGGAAGAAATCAACTGTGTCCGATACAGAATAGCTGCTCTCTCTGGCCCATTTGATGCCATGCTTTATGGTAGTTTCAAGGAGTCGAAAATGGTCAAGATTGATTTTTCTCATAATGGGATTTCTGCTGAAGGAATGAGAGCTGTAGAAGTGTATAGTAGGACTGGTAGGTTGGACTTTTTCAGTCCAAAGTTTCTTGTGGAGTTACTCTCTTTTGCAAATAGATTCTGTTGTGAGGAGATGAAGTCTGCCTGTGATGCTCATTTGGCTTCACTGGTTGGTACTGTTGAGTATGCATTGATTCTTATTGAATATGGTTTGGAGGAGAGGGCAAATCTTCTTGTAGCTTTCTGCTTGCAGGTTTTGCTGAGAGGGCTACCAGATTCTCTGTATAGCCCGGAGGTGATGAAATACCTGTGTAGCTCCAAGACTAGGGAGAGATTGGCCATGTTGGGGCATGCTTCCTTCTTGTTGTACTATTTCCTTAGCCAGGTGGCTATGGAGGAAAGCATGGTCGCCAACACAACCGTGATGCTGTTGGAGAGGTTAGGAGAGTGTGCAACGGAGAGGTGGCAAAAGGCGCTTGCAATGCACCAATTGGGTTGCATTTTGCTTGAGAGAAGAGAGTTTAACAATGCCCAGCGTTGTTTTGAGGAAGCTGCCAAGGCGGGTCATGTTTATTCATTGGCTGGTATTTCAAGAGCTAAGCACAATCAGGGGCAACAATATTCTGCCTATAAGTTGATGTGTTCTGTCATCTACAAGCATAAACCAGCTGGGTGGATGTACCAAGAACGTTCTCTCTATAACATAGGAAAGGAGAAGATTCTAGATTTAAGCTCTGCCACTGAATTGGATCCCACCCTTTCTTTTCCATATAAATATAGAGCTGTTGTAAAGGTGGAAGAAAAGCAAATTATGGCTGCCATTTTGGAGATTAACAAAATAATTGGGTTTAAGCTCTCACCTGACTGCCTCGAACTGCGGGCATGGTTCTTCATTGCTCTTGAAGATTATGAAAGTGCTTTGAGAGATATCCGTGTCATATTAACTTTAGAACCCAATTACATGATGTTTCACAGGAAGGTTAGTGGGGATTACTTGGTTGAGCTACTAAGTCATCGAGTTCAGCAATTAAGTCAGGCTGATTGCTGGATGTGCCTGTATGAGAGATGGTCTTCTGTTGATGACATCGGCTCTCTGGCTATCATACATCAGATGCTGGGAAATAATCCTGTAAATAGCCTCTTGCTGTTTAGGCAATCTCTACTCCTTTTGCGGTAAGTTTTTTCAATTATAGTTGTAGCTCTCTATCTTACCCAACTGCATTTTGTTGTTGTCCTTGTTGTTTATATATACATATATGGCCCCTGATGTTCTTATCTCATTTCAGAAGTTCCTCATACTTCTATTCTAAGTATTATTTCTCGATTTTCCAGAAACTCATGCTAAGCTGCATGTTATAATTGGTAGAAACCAAATTCTCTTTTATGAGTTAGTTAACTCGTAACTGATGCTTCATATGTGTTTCAATGAGGGGATTCTAAATCGTCCTTCATCTTCATCATTCTAATTGTTTGCTTGTTGGTTAGATGAATTATATCAATTGTTAATCTGTGATAAGGGTTATCCATATCGAATTGTACATTGTCCTGGCCTTTGGCTTTTTAATAAACTGAAACTAAAATTCAGTGCCTTGACTACTTGCTAAATGTGGATGTCTTAGGTTAAATTGTCAGAAAGCTGCAATGCGCAGTTTGAGGCTGGCTAGAAATCATTCTAACTCTGACCATGAAAGGCTGGTCTATGAAGGATGGATTTTATATGACACTGGCAATCGTGAAGAAGCTCTTTCTAGGGCTGAAAAGTCTGTTTCTATACAGAGATCATTTGAAGCCTTTTTCCTTATAGCTTATGCATTGGCAGACTCAAGTCTTGATTCTGAATCGTCATCTCATGTTATTGAACTTCTGAAGGAAGCTCTTAAATGTCCTTCAGATGGTCTGAGGAAAGGACAGGTGAGAATTATCTCTGCTTTGTTATTTGGTGGTATGATTTGATCCACTTGTCTGATTGTGCATTGTAATATATTGCAGGCCTTAAACAATTTAGGTAGTATTTATGTGGATTGTGGTAATCTGGATCTGGCCGCAGAATGCTACATGAATGCCCTTGACATCAAGCATACAAGAGCTCATCAAGGGTTGGCACGTGTTTATCTTTTAAAAAATCAACGGAAAGCTGCATATGATGAGATGACCAAGCTAATAGAGAAGGCACAGAATAATGCATCAGCTTATGAGAAACGGTCAGAGTACTGTGACCGTGAGATGGCAAAGAATGATCTTGATATGGCATCAGAATTGGATCCACTGAGAACATATCCATACAGATATAGGGCAGCAGGTAATTTTGATCCTTATCTCCTTTTTTTTTGTTTTGTTTGGTCTCTGATTTTTGGATGGAAGTTATTTTGTCGAAGATGATATTTGAAGTTATGCTGTTTCGATTCATATTATACTTTTTAGCTGTCTATTTGTTAGCTTTTTATTATATTGGGGGTGGGGGGATTCAAACTCACAACTTTGTCCAAAAAAAAAAAAAAGGGTAGCTTTGCTACTAGGCTGTTCCCAGAGAGGTGTTTACTTTGTTAGCTTGATAGACACAGATCCACTTCTTAATTGTTTAAGCATTTGAATTGGTTCTTTTTGTTTCTCTACCCCTCCCCTAATAGTGTATTCATTTTGTTTGCTTGTGTACTTTTTTTATTATTATTATCTAAAAAAAGTCATCTGGTAAACCCAAAATTGAATTAATTTGCCAAATTTCATGTCACCAGTCTTGATGGATGACCAAAAAGAAAATGAAGCCATAGAGGAGCTTACAAAGGCCATAGCTTTCAGGCCTGACTTGCAGATGCTCCATCTTCGAGCTGCATTTTACGATTCCACAGGGGATGTCTTTTCTGCTCTACAAGATTGTCAAGCAGCTCTTGCCTTGGATCCCAACCACTCAGACACTCTTGATCTTTATAAACGAGCATGCAATTTATCTATTAATGAATGACATGTAATTCATCATTTGTATAGTGCTCTCCATATCAATTTGTGGGATGTGGGACTTGTTGCAGTCAGTGTTGAGGGATGAAATCTTGGGGATCCCATTTCGTAAGTTAATTTTTTTTTCAAGAAATCAAGGTGTAAGAGTGGCTGGCGCGCAAAGTTGCCAAGCCAAGGGAAAGAAACGGGTCAGGGAACAAAGGAGGAAGCATGGAGGTGGTATGTAGATATGGCATTGTGGATTGGATGAGGATTGTTGAACAGTTTGCCAGCGAGCTTTTAGACCACTCTAGTGAAATGCAGTTAGTCCACAAAAGAATCAGGGCATTCTTATGTTGAATCTGGAGCATGGATTGAAGGTAGCTTTTTGTGTTGTAAACTATGCCGTGGTAAATTAAAAATTGTATAAGCATCACATTAGGCATCTTGTTAGAAGTACGAGTTAGATTACGGTTCCTCTTGTACATGGACAAAGCCTTAAAAACAATAAAATCTCTTGTTTGTTTTTACAATATATTTGCACTTTACTTTTTGCATTAGATAAAATTATTTTTCATGCAAGAAGGAAAAGGATATTCTCTCCCCAATGATCGGGGTGTTTGTCTCCAGTTATTGCGGACCTGTAGATTTGAACAAGCACAAGTGATGCAACATGATCGGGGCTCATGTTTTTCGCACATTGGGTTTGCAAACCCAGAATCAAATTTCTCATAAGAAAGTCCAAAATGGTATCCTTTCTCGAATTCCACTTTCAATAAGAATCTGATTGCTTTAAACAATGGTATGCCTTTTTCATTCTATAATAAACATGATATGCCTCAAAAGAAGAGAGGAAAAGTTATAGAGCAATGGAACGCATTTGGAGGTTGTTAGGTTAAAGATGAGACAAAGAATGGACAGAGAAAGACACCCAACCTTTAGTCTTTAGAAACTCATATTCAAAAGCATTTTATTTATTTCAGAATTACACTTTAACATGGCAAAGTTCAAAACTTCGCACAGCCACACATATCATCTTCCTTTCTCAATTATGTACAGAGATATCATTGCCCTATTTCCACTAGATACAAGCATATCTACCCTATACACTTTTGCAGCTTTAATTGAACAAACAGAATCAGAAAAAGAATTAACACACTCCAGGAAAACTAGTAAGAAGGTACAAGAATTGGTCATAAAAAAAATTTGAAACAGAGAATTATTAATTAGCTTTCTGTAGATATAATTTCAAGTTCAGCCCACCAAAGGGGAGATACTTTTGGTGTTGCACCATCAGGATCTATGGCTGTGATCTCTTTCAACCTTGATGTGATTTCTGTCATTGTCGGTCTCTGTTTCGGATCAGGAAGGACACAATCTTTTATTACTTCAATCAGTTTTTCAAGCTCTTCTTCTTGGAAAGACTTTAAGGTTGGATCCACCATTTCACTTAAGGGTTGCTTCCCCTTCAGATAATCTGATGCCCAGCTAGCAAGAGAGAAATTGTCCTCAGAATAAGGAATCCTTCCTGTTATCATTTCGAGCAAAATTACTCCAAAGCCGTAGATGTTGCTTTCAATATCTGCTGGTGAGGTTTCCAACATGTTCATGGTAGCTGATCCCATCTTTGCTGCAGTTACTTCATTCCAAAACCTAAACTCTGATATTTTGGCTGCATAGTCTTCTGTCAAGTATACAGAGGATGAATGGAGGTCCTTATGGACTATAGGAGGAGTCAGTTGGTGCATATAGTCTAGACAGTACGCCATGCCCATAACTATACGAATTCTCATTCCCCAGTCCAAGTGTTCAGCTTCTTTTACTGCAAAATACATAATTAATGCAATATGATCAGAACCGTGGAGCAGTAGAGCTTCATTTACTACAAAGTTAGTGACCCTTGTATTGCTGACATATCAAAAATTGCAACTCCAGTAGGTAATCCAATCGTACTTAGCTCTCAGCCAAATTTTGCAATAATGCAACCATGATTTTCAACTATCATGACAATGGCAGTTTATCTACTACTCGAAATTAAAAAAATACATATGCTTCTTGAACAACCACACTGTGAGAATGATAGTAAGTTATAATTATGATTGCAGATGCATAAATACAGTAGTGTGACACAAGGGGAATATCCTCTTTATATATTTGAATCATAAAAACCAAAGTTTCCACCGTAAATTTAGCGTGAGAAATGGGATAATTTTAGCGAAAGTGCCTGGTAATTCTTTCTAAGATAATGTGTGTTGGTCTATGACAATGCAATGAATTTTGGCAAAGTTAAACATGTTATAGACAGAACATAAAATTATGTTCTTCATAAGTTTGGTGCTCACCATGTAGATGTTCAAACAATGTTCCATTTGGTGCATACTCAAAAACCATCATCCTTGTGAATGGTTTCTCTTCTTCACAAAAACCTATAAGGTTCACAAAATTCTTGTGGTTTACTTTGGACAATGTTTCTATCTGGAAAATAAAGATTATAGAACATAAGTGACATTTACAAAAAGTGAGACTGAATACATAAAAACAAATGAGAATTGGCTCTCTTATGTACCTTCTTTCTGAACTGTTCTTCCAAATTTTTTGACCAGTCTGCACGAGATGTCACTGCACTAGATGTTACAGCTATTTCAACCCCACTGGATAGAGTTCCCTTGTATACTGTGCCACCCAAGAAAGAGCCAATTATATTGCTGAAATCTTCACAAGCTGCTACAAGTTCTGATCGGTTGAGCTTTGGTACACCTGGAATGGGAACCCTCGAAATGAGTACTTAAATATGGTCATGATACTGAAGCAGATTATAATCTAGATGGGGGACAATTTATGACCTCTAAGGTCACATTTAGGCAGGGAAGCAAGAAGCAGATATTCATATCCTAATTTCATCAAAAAAAAAAAAAGTTATCTATATCCTATAACCTAATTATAATGACCCACCAGGCCTCCCCCAAAAACACTAGCCAAGTTACTTTTGCAGTTCTAATCCCACATATATATACAATATTATAGCGTAGTCTGTGAGCGACTATACATTAATGGTGCCTGAGATTTCACTATTATTATATAAATGGAACAGAGTTTTTCTTTTCTTTTTTTCAAGACTCAGAAGCCAGAAAGAATAACTACCTGTTACAAATGCTTTCTGCAGCTGCCCACTTAACCCTGTGGCCCATGGCTTCACAGTAACAACTTTACTACTTCGGAAGAAGACAATGGCAATGAATGTTACCAAAATAAATAAAGCACCACCAAGGACTCCTGTCCAAATGAGAAGTACATGATGGTTTGTCTTGGATCTATCTTTAACCAATTTTCTATGAGACTCTGTTGGTCCAGGGATAACAACTGGTGAATTTGATGGAGCAGGAGCGCCTTTAGTTGGTTTTAACAAAGGTGAAGCTGAAGGAGTCAGAAATATATTGGGGGGAGAAGCTAATGGGGAAGATATTGATGATTCAGTTGGAGATGGTGAAGGGGAATTCGATGATGGTGACGATGAGAGAGGCGGACCAGAGGGTGAAAATATTGGAGTGGAAGAGGGAGAAAGTGAAGGTGACAGTGATGGTGATATATGACCTTTTTGGCTATCCCTTTTGGCTCTAGATGGGTTTGGCACATTCAATATCTGCAGAAACCTACGGTACGATACATCTCCAAGTTTGGCTGTGTACCTAACAAATGCAAGATCACATGAATGATTAGAGGAGGCAAATACATGCAACATGACTAAAAATAACTAAAACAAAACAACTCTCAGCAGAAATCTTATGAAATGCCAAAAGGTACAGAACCTCCTTAATCTAACTTTCTGAACCAAGTAGTGTTGGGTCTTAACCAGTTTTAAGTTGTTACAAGAAAAGAGTACTTCTTGTTTGGAAGACTTGCTTTGAATTTTCCCATTTTGACTCAAAAAAAAACTTTACCTGATGCCATTAAGGAAAATACTGACATGAAAGGTTTAAAATGCACAGCATGAGCCTCCAACTTCAATCTCTTTTTTTCCAATGCTCTCTCATCTCACAATCTGATTCTAATTAAAATTTCAGTTACCATAGTTGCAAAAAGGCAGTAATTATAATTCTTCCGACATAAGATTTTGACTCAACGTTTGTTCCAAGTTACATGTTTAAGGAATTTGAAAATGTTCACATTCATTTCACATGCTTACCTAATGATCGGTCTGCTTTTCCAAGATGCTGCCAAAGCAACATCTCTCTGCGTGGCCTCGTCTACTTGAAATTCAGAAAGTTTCTTAAGCTCATAGACTTGAGGAGATAAAGTACCAAGGAAGCTATTGTTGTCGAGTAAACTGCAAGAAGATTCACAAGATTTGCTTAGAAACTTGTAAATGTAATTAAACTGATGAATTGTAAACAGTTTGAAAGAATCAAATTACAGGGTAGTCAAGAACAGATTGTTGCTGAGATTAGAGGGAAATGATCCACTGAAGTTATTGTATCCCAAGTCCAAAACCTCTAGCTCTTTCAATTCTCCTATCTCTTTTGGAATGCTTCCAGAAAAAGAATTGTTGCGTAAAATGCTGGAACATAGAAGCCACCAGATTCAACCAATGCAGAGAAAAATAGAGTTTTTATTTTATATTTTATATTTCATTATTATTATAGTGAAAGAATAGAGTTAATAAATAAGATAGCAGAAATATAGAAGAAGGGTTGTTGTAGTCAAATATATCTTACATAGATTTTATGTAAACTAGCTTCCCAATCTCAGGTGCCAATGCTCCTCTAAGACGAAGATCCTTCAAATTCCTGCAAGATGGTAAAAAAATCCAACTTCAGGATTGCAAAATAAAGTTTAATAATTGAAACCATAAACGACAGTTTTTTTATTATTATTATTATTATTATTATTATTATTTTTATTTTTATGAACGAACAATACACGAGTTACAGTGCAACCTATCATAAAAAGTTACCAGAATTTTCCTTGCATAAAGCATATGTTTGCTTTCAAAAACCGCAGTTTGGGACATTGCAATAACAAATTGGTTTTCTTTAAATCACATTGTTCTAAAAATTTGGTAAAAAGATGACAAATTTTGAGAACTACTAAGAAGGAAGCAAGATAACAGTTAAGCCATTGTTCACCAAAAACAAATCAGTTAAGCCATTCTTATTTGACCAAAAATAAAATAAAACAGTTGAGGCATATTTTGGTTAGAGGTTTGGAAACATTTTTGTTTTTTCTTTGTTGCTTCCCAAAAACATGGTAAAAAAAATAGTTAATAAATAAAAACATAACTAAAGAGTAACAACTCACAGGACCACCACTTTTCCGTCCGAGCACTCAACGCCGAACCACGAACACGGATCAATGTTGTCCCCGCCATCGTTATTCCAATTCGATAAAACACCATACGGGTCCTGAACCACCCTCTCCCGGAACCTCAACAAAGCTAAACCTGCGTCCAAACAAGCCATTTCCATTTCCCATTAAAAAACAACACTAAAAATCATAAAAGCATTTTCAACAACTATACGGACATGCAGAGCCCGTGCGGACCTTCATCGCTGAGAGACAAACATAAACTGAGGTTATGGTGAAAACATAACAGCCACACGGTCACTACAACCATCACCGTTCTGTGTCGCAGCCGATCAAATCTCCACCGTCCATCCATTTCTACACCAAAAACAATTAAAAAAAAAATTCAATATTTCCGAAGTGCTACACTCCAGACTTTACATATACATGCAGGCGACAGAGAGTTTTTGGAGTCCGAAAACGCAAAATTTAGACGAACCAAAAGAAAGAAGATTGTGAAACCCGAAAAAACTCACCGATTCAAACACCGGGAATTGGGTCGTGGTAAAAGGATCCGACCCGGCTTGGTTAATGGGTTATTGGGTTGGCGGCAAAACCAGCAAATAGTAACGCTGCTGGATTCGCTTCTTGTCTTGTAGCGACCTTCTTAATTACTTTGCCATATATTTATAGCGCCGTCCTATCTAAGCCACGTGCGTCACGCGTGCTTTTCCTTTTTCTTTTTCTTTTTTTTCTTTTTTAAGAAAATTATGTTATTATTTTGACGTACTCAAAGATGGCAAAGCACACGCTCAAAGTTGAGCGGCTGCATCACTGGCATTTTGATGAACGGTTTGATTAAAAAAACCATATCAATTAAATATTCTTCTGTGTAAAAATAATTCAGGTTTTTGGGGAATATGTAGAGGTTTTTGCCTAGTATTCTGTACAGGTGTAAGCCACTTCCATTGACCGTTTACACAGAGCTCATTACATGGCCCATGTGGTCCACATAATTTCCCTATAAATCACCAAAATATAAAGATATACATTTATCTCAAAAGAATTTCGGATATGGTTTAGGTGTGTATTTAAAACTTGTGTATTTCTTGCTTTCTAAAGCAAGCAATCGAAACGAATATAGACTACCTAAAAGAGAGATGAAAAAGGACCACCGTCTTTTTCTCAAATGTATATATAACGTTAACACATTTTTTATATTTTTAAAAGCTAAAAGTTGTTCTCAATTTTTTTGTTGTTGGTAATTGTATGGTTGGATCCATTTTTTAATCGATTTAAATTTTTAAAATAAATGATTATCTATCGTGATGTCAAAACGTTAAATCTTATTACGTTGGAACTGAGTACCTTCTTTGCACGTACACATGTAAAGTTAGTGTAAATTAAATAACCATTTGCTACCATTTTATAGCTCATATAAAAACTGTTTCAAAATGATCATATATCAATTTATAATTTCTCACAAATGTAAAAATTGAACGAGAGCACGCATTCCAATGGCCCAATAAAAAGGAACCCATACCTAAAATTAAAAGAGTTAATTAAAAAAAATTAATACCTGCACAAGGCAACCCCATTAAGAAATAGTGGCTAATCATGATTGTATAATTTTATCTGATCAAGTACAATGATTCATACCAATTTGTCAAGTTCAGGAAGGTGGGCTCTTCTTCTTCTTCTTCATCATCATCATCGCAATAATATCCTAGAACCACTTTGATGTTTGCCACCTGTACCAACAGCAGTGCTCTCTTTAATTAAGAACTTTATTTTTTTCTGTTTAGTTTTTGGTTATTATTGAGTGAAAGCTTCAGGCTTAATTAAAATATTAACCACAGAACTCATGCAGTGTGACTCGGATAATTATAATGGGGTTGGTCTCGTACATAAAAAAGAGTCATGGCGTGGAAGTTTTTGGTAAAAACATGGCGTGGAAGTTAAGTTCTAAGTTTGTGGACAATATAAACCCATATATATATATATTTATAAATTACATTTTTTGTGGAAATCATTTTTTAGTTTATAATAGAGGATATGATGATGTGGAAAGTTATATGGAACATTTTACTTAATAATTTTTGATTAATTTAATTGGAGATGTGAAAGGTTCAGATACATGCTATATTATTATATATGTTATATCTCTCATTATAAGTTATAGAAGATGGTTCTCGAAAATTAAATTTGTGGTGAGATATATTTTTCCAATTTTATGTTGGAAACGAATTGATATATAACAAATGCTAGCCAACAATATACTTTTTTTATTTTTATTTTAAATCATTAATTAATCAAAATAGCATCCGTATTTAACAAGTCAACATATGTCTATTTTATGTTGCATAATTCTAAATTGATTTTGGTGTATATGTGCAATTATGATGGAGATAAAGAAATATAATCTTCTATGAATATGAATGTAGTAGGGTCGAGTGTGGTGGTGCATACCTTTTTAAGGTTTCCAAAACAATAATTGTGCTAGAGATTATAAAGCTTTTTCTTGGTTTTTCATTTCCTTAATGGTGAGGACCTTTGAATAAGCATGTTTTTCTTATTGGGATCCCCTTAAATTGTTGTCCCAAAAAAAGAGTCTTAAATTGCTAATTTGTCTTATGCTCTCTCGAACAGCAATAAACATTTACGAAATGGTTATTTATTAACATTAGTGACGAAATACCAATAATCAGATTGGTCTATTATTTGATGAATTCCACATAAAAAAATTGGAAAAAAATGAAAAATAAAATAAAATTAACCACCACATAAACCACCCTGCAATTTGTTTATCGGATTAGTCAATTTGTAATTTTTTTATGCAGTAATTAGTGCAGAATGGAAAGTTTAAGTTGGAATTTAGCAAAAGCTCTTCAAAGTAAATATGAATATGACATAAGAAATTCCCATAAATTGACTCTTCACCATGCTTGGATAGAAATAAGACCTATTGGGCAATTAATATATGTTAGAAAATGTACGGGTAAATGGTCGGACCCATTGATCAGAGCAAAGGGCTAAGTCTGGTCTGGGCCACATTTATAATTTTTTGGAATTGCTCATGGAACTTTTTCTAGGTGTTGTTTCTTAATGGAATCGGACTCGTGAGCTGAAATGGGGCTTGTTTCGTCTTTATTTTTAATTTTTTCTTATTGAATTTAAAAAAAAAAAAGGAGGAAAAAATAGACAAGTTAACCTCCTGGAATTAATGGAAAATGTGGTACGACCTATTTCATGCAGCGACATTGAAGCGGCAATGTTGGAAAAGACTTATAGGGTTAAATATACTTTACCATCTTATACTTTTATATTCAACCACATTGAAACGGCAATGTTTTTTTTTTTTTTTTTTTTCTTATGAAGAAAAAAAGATGCCTCGTGTAATAAGCATCAGGTCATCTGCCATGCGCATTGTACACAGCATTACAGTAGTAGAAAAAAATAATAAAATACATCAAAATTTGAATATCAACTTTTTAATTTAGAGATGTGAAAGTTAAATCGGTTATGTACCGTTAAACTATTATTTTCGATAGTAATGATAATAATAAAAATGTATAATTGATCTTAAATAATAATAAAATATGAGATTTTTTAATTTATAAGATAAAGCGTAAAATGTGTAAGAGCATCTCAAATTCACTTTTTAAAAATTTTAATTTCTCTATTTTAAAGAGTAATCAAACATTTTAGTACTCCAATAAACTCTTTAAAATGAAAAGTTAAGATAGAAAATGAAATTTGGCTCTCTATATTTGGAGAGTCAAACTCATTTTCTATATATAACTTTTAATGCATTTTATTTACTGTTATATAATTTTCAATGTGCAACTATAATTATATGTAATTTATATTTTTTTATTCATATAAAATTAATTTGTTGGTTATATATTTTATATATTCATGTTATGCATTGATTATTTATTGAAAAATAAAAAATATGATAAATAGTATCATTGAAATTAAATAAAAAATTATACTCTTTATTTTATAAAATTATTAAAAATATTTTTTATTTTAAAAATTATACTTTTTTAAAATAAAAAATACCACAAAGATACTCTAATAATTTTGAAGAACTACCAGTATTTGAACGTCACTTATAAGGAGGGCGTTGAAGTCTTTTATGAAGATGGAGGTTTTTAGGAAGCTACTGGATTGACTCAGCAGTCAAGGCACGTTAGATTGTGGGCCTCATTGTACTTTTGGGAATGACAGTCCATCTTTCTCAATTATTGTCCCTGTTTAGGTTGTTTGGATAAATACCTGGATTTTTAGAGAATTTTTAAGGATTGTTTGTTTTGAATTTCTGCAATTTTTTTTTTTTTTTTGCAATTTTTTTCTCTTTTTCTTTTTTTTTTTCTTTTAAAAACTTATTTGAAATCGTCAAAGATTTTCAATCTATTAAAAAAGTTTTGAATACCTATTTTAAAAAAAATTGGATGAAACAAATATGAAAAAAATAGACAAAAACTAAAAAAAATTAAAATTGTAGAAGATTATCCACACTTTATAGAAGTTGTCTATTGGCAAGTGTGTTTAATTTAATGGCAGTGATTAACTATATAGTGTGAGTTATACAATTACAAAGTCAACCTGCCTTTATCAGTTTTACGTTGAACTGATGTAAAATTTATTTATTATTTTTTGTGTATATAATTTTGTTCCATATTTATTTTATTTAATTATTTATACAGTTTTTAAAGATTATATGTAATATTTATTGGCTAAACTTCATCCAATTTATTTTCATCATTTATTAAAAAATCTAAAAAACTATTCATTACAAAGGTCTCTTCGACTTCCAACAATATCTAATTATTACATATATTTAATTATTATAAATGACTATAATGATTACATATTTATTGTTTATATCTTTCACTCTGCCCGTAGAAAAATACACTGCCCATACCATGGGCGGTGTGTTGTCTGTTATAACACGAAATAACAAGACTTTTCGCATTCCAATGGCAATGTGCGTATTTCCCAAAAGATGTTTCTCTAAATATGAACAAATTATTTCCATAATAACCTTATAAATACCTCTATCAAACCTAAGTTTCAAACAAATTTATTTCTTAAACTCTCATTTCAATCCCATGACAAACAATAATAAACACAATCCAAAACCAGCCACCGGGGCCGTCAAATAGGAGAGCTATAAGACCACTGCTACTGCCACAACCATCGCCACTGCCACCGCTACCATCATCAATCATTGTATGGGAGCCATGATGATAAAATTCATGTCGCGATGAACGCATTTGTGATGAGTGCTACTTCAGAAATGAAGTCGATGGCTTTGTTTCTAATTACTCATCCCTGGAGCTTCGCTTTTCCATGAGACTATCCAAATGGGACTGGTTCCACAATGACAACACTCCAAAACGAAGCAATGATAACACTGGTAGGAAATTTTAGTTTTGTTGGTTTTTTATTTTATTTTAGTTTTCAAGGAAAGTTTCCATTTTTTATTTTTATTTTTCCAACGGCCGAATAGATGTATAGGACTATATGTAATCCAGTCATTAGAACTTATACTTAATTAATATAAAACCATATTTTGATTTAATATAATACCATATTTTGACTTGACATTTTGGCATTAAACGTATTATTTTTTGTGTTTAATTACATATTTGTTTCTGTAAAAAAAAATTATATATTTTTTGTTTCTGTCATGTACACCGTTCTTGTAATAACACACTGGTCCATAAAAAAGCAGTATGTCAACCCTTCTGACTTAGATCCTACCTTTTCAATAACACACCGCCCATGGTTGAGGCTGTGTATTGTGCCATGAGCGGTGTGCATGACAAATTTCATTTTCATCGTTTATGAATTAACACAGTATCTATTTATGTTCGGTGTGCACAGTCTCATCAGAAGAGTGTATTTTGATATAATTTTTTACTGGATGAACTACCGTTCCAACTGCTAATAAGTTATTAATTTGATATTGAGAACCAATATATATTTAAGCTACTTGCCCAATTGGATTTTATAACTTAATTTATTTAAATTGTGAATCTTTGATTCTATTATATAAATAAATAAATCATGGTCGACTCCGGCTTCGGGGTGAGCCATTGATTCCATCGAAAGGAGAAAAAATGAAGTAGAATCACGGGAGAGAAAGAGTTGCACAGAGAGAAAGAAAAGAAAAAGAAAGAGAGAAGAAGAGTTATAGTGAGAGGAAGAAAAGAAAGAAAAAAATTTGTATAGATCCTAAAATTGTGTAAAAGATGAAAGATAAAATTAATTTTCTACGAGGAAAACTGCTGGTAGGCAAAAACTATTAAAAAACAAAAGGTGGCATGCTTTCATTAATTGGCCCAGACAATGGGCATCCTTACAAATTTTTTGGTTTTTTGGTTATGGATATCCATAGATGACGCTCGTTGAAGAAATAAGTTCAATTTCAAAATTGCATAATTTTTTTCTAATATGACCGTTCATGCACTCGTAAATTTTTCTATATACCCTTAATTAACTTATTTTTGGGATGTTTGCTATCAATTCCAAAAAACACTGTCATCACCGTGTTTTGCTTCTTGATCATTTTTATTATTATTATTATTATTTATGTGTGCTTCAATCATCAGTAAATGAAAAAGAAAATAATAAAAATAAATACCCCTGCTCAAGGAGTCAGTAAGGGAAAAGAACAACATTTTTTCTAGTACTTAGAAAAAAAAAATTAATGGTGTTCACGAAGAAGAATCCATGGCGATGAGGTCAAAGCAGAGAACCCATGTTGTCTCTTACTGTTATCGGAATCGCACAAGCCAACAATCGACATGAGATTGAAATTTCATGGGTGAAAACAAATAGAGGAAAAAGAAAAAAAAAATGACAAACTTAATGAAAATAAAGAGATAAGACAACCCAAATACAAAGCTTCAAAATTCAAAAGAAAATTTATTTGGAAAAAAAAATTGGTGTGGAGCATGTAAATAACCAAAAAAAATTTGGAGTACGAGGGGAAATGGAAAGAGACTGAGGAAGAGGATTAAAAAAAAAGGAAAATGGATGTAAGGCCTAAGTTGGGCCTACAAAAGTTTCAATTTTTTTTTTTTTTTTTCCAATTGTTATGTGGGGTAGGATCTGAGAAAGGCTTTTGAGAGAAAGACTTGGTAAAAAATCTGAAGTGAGCTAATATATACATCGTAAAAAATTACCCAAACACACACCTCCAATTTAGGCACAAATTTTTCAAAATTTATTTATTTTCTATTTTTTTTTATTAGGAAAGGCAACGGGGAATCTAGAGAGAAGTTATGGGATAATAAAAAAAATTAACTTAATTTGGTAAGCCAACATATACACCATTTTTTTTTATCCGAAAGGGGCATCAGGATATGCACAGCGAGGTCACAAAGTAATAAAAAAGTTATCCCAATTTGGTGAGCCAATGTATACTTCGTAAAAAATTATTCTATTAAATTTTTTTTATTCGAAAGGGCAATGGGGACTGTGGAAGGAGATCCCAGCTAATAAAAAAAATTATTCCAATTTGGTGAGCTAACATATACTTTGTCAATTTTTTTATCTGAAAGAGTTACAGAGCTTTGAAAGAAGATCAGAGGTTAATAAAAAAAATTATTGCAATGTACACTTCGTAGAAAATTACTCTTTCAATTTTTTCTATTTTATTCAGAAGGACTATAGGAGCTTCAGAGGTAGGTCACGAATTACCATAATTCTTTCTTCGTAGAGATGCTTCATAGGGTTAGCAAAAATTTATAAAAACATTCAAAATGGATATCAAAATTTATATTTTACATTTTTAGTTAAATTTGTGGTGTTTGATAGAGTTAAATACAATTAGAAATGGAATTAGAATGTAAACTTACGGTGGATCGGTTTTGTTAGAATGTGAGTATTTAAAGGTTGAAAATAACGATATTTTGAGAATAAAATTGTGAGTGAACAGTTAAAATGGGCAAAATTATCAAATTTGGCAACCAATCACTTCTATTTTTAACTTGCTTTAGGAGTAGGCATCCGTACAAAAAATAATAAATACATTTTGTTAGGCTAATTTAAAGAAAAAATTAACCCATCCTAAAACACCCTCTTCATAAATCACCATTGTTTTTGCACTCTAAATCACTATCAGTTTAAATTAAAAATTACAAAGGTGGTTTTAACATTCACTGTGGAGCTTTAACAACAAAGAAACAAATTCCAATACAGTTTGACTTCAATTTTCAGTTTTTCTTTCATTAAGTAATGTTACATATGTATATGATAGTGTTTCAAGTATGTCTGTAGGCATTAATACCTTCAATACAATTTAAATAAATAAATATGAAAAACTAAAAAACTCAATAACAAACTCAGTCTGTCTAGAGGTTGAGATTACTCAGATCCTGATTATGTGTTGAGATTTTTAACTATCAAATGATAGGTTATAGGGTACATATATATATATATATATATATACATGTGTGTGTGTGTGTGTGTGCCAACTCATATATTGTTACATCAATTTACCTGAATTATAAAGTCGAGAGTCTTGAACATTGTTTGAGGAATATTAAACGACCAAACCATTGTCAAAGGTTGGTCCCAATAGGTTGCTCAGCTTCCTTAGATGGTGGTGGAAGGTTTCGTTCACTGCGATTCGTCATCAGAAAGCTCGCCGGAATTCATGGTGTTTTGCAGGTACAATGGCAATGCGTGCGGCTTCACAAGGACTCGCCGGTGGCTGGATTTTTCGTGGTCAAGTCGCCTAAGTAGCAGAAACTTAATGGTGGGTCGCGTTTAGGGTAAATCTCTGGCAAAAATCGTGAAATACAGTGATATTTTCGGTCGTGCTTGGTGATTTTTCTCCAAATTCGGGCTCGATTTAAACTAGTCTCCAATGGTTTTTCGACGACACGATCAATACCAATTACTGTGAGAGCTTTCCAACGATGCTAACCTTGAGTCTCATCGCCAATGTTAGGGAAATACAATAGCGAGAAGGTGGCTCGGCGATTTGATTTTTCCTCCCACTTTCTCTCTCTTCAAGTTTTTGAAATTTCAAAGAAATTTTCTTTCCATTCAGTGTAGCTATTTGCCTTGCATAGATTTCATGCCAACTACCATAAAAGAGTATTGTACACTCTTTTGGCAGCTGTAAATAATTGTAAAGCACTAAGGTTTCAGTAAAATATCTAAAATATACTGAAAAACACCATTTAATAATTAAAAAAGATATAGATAAACATTAATTATGATCGAGAATTTACATACAACTTTGCATGTCTATAAATAAAAATTTACTACTCTAATTTAGAACACGTTGCCGGGGACTCGTGACAATAATCTCTATGTCCCGTTTGATAAGATTCAAGTAAAAATTAGCCCAAATAAAAAATCAAAATCAGGCTCGCCTTTAGTCAACGTGATTCAATTTTAAAATAAAACAAGTGCAAGAATTTTGAATCATTATAGAAGAAGAAGAATCTAAAAAGTTATTTTTGGCTACTTTTTAGATTCTAGCTTTTGGAAGGCGTCGATTATTGAAAAATTTATAAATATAATTTTACCAAGCACTTATTTTATGGAAAATTCTTCCATAATCCAATTTATGGGTTTTAAAAGCAACCTAAAAGGAACTTTATATGCTCAAATATAAAATGCATATGGACCAATTTGACATTCACCCTAAAGTGTAAAGGTGTTAAATGTATTAACCTAAAAAAAAATACATATAATCAAATGATATTTGTGAAAGAATTAATAGTAAATAAAATAACATGTTTAACCACATATTAATTTTAATCACACATTCATGTCCCAAGATAAATGCACATAACTATATTATGTATTTAACAAGATAGAGTCGGATTATTTAGCTGTTGATAAGCCAACAATAGATTATCCAAAAGTCATTAGTAATAAACTCTTTTCAATAAAATATAACAATAGATGCCGAATGGATTTTCCACTCTCAAACCTAGCTCTCTATATTATCTATGGAATACCAGAAATTCAACGACCACTCGTACACTTTTTATTAACAAGAACATAAACTAGTAACCAACTAATAAGATGTTGTCCTCTGATTTTTACATAAACAGAAGTAATGTGGCTTATATATATAAACTTATTATTATCAAATACATAATAATAATAATAATAATAATAATAATAATAAGTAACAATAGTTAATAATAATTAACAATAATAATTATTTATAAAACTAACAAAAGATATATGAGCTTTAAAAAAGTCTAGATTTTTCAATTCAATAAGCTAACTGGAAAATTATAGAAAAAGCGAGTCCAAAAGTTTCACTGCAAAAGTCAGTAACAAATATAATTTCATTATTAACACAAATAAACTCAATAAGTAAATTACATGATTATAGACTGTCCATACATATTTAATAATTCTAATATTTATGTATTTCTTATTTGGTTGATCTAATTATGTTTGCACCACAAAAGTTAAACAAATTTTAACGATGTAATTAAGAAAAACATTTCTTTCCAAAACAAAATAATACTGACTTATTATTATGTTAATTGATACAAATTGTTTAGCTAATTGAAAAAATATAACCTTATATTATATGGTTGTTCAACGGGACTAAATGAGATTGGATGAGACTATTTTAAATCTACTTAATTAGTGCTAAGGAAGATCTAATTTGATTGAGTTAGATTTAAAATAATACAATATAATTCAGTCTAATCTATATAATAAACAGGTCCTAAAAATTTTATATGCAATCTTTTTTTTTTAGAGTAAGTTGGAATCCTTAAAGCAAAGAACTGTGCTATCAGAGTATATTTAAGTTCGATCACCAACTAGCTAAAGACTCTAGCTAAAGAACTAAAAATGTATATTATGAGAGTAATGAAAAATGTAGCTGTCCGTGGAAGAATTCTTCTCCTCATTCAATTGATTCATCAGACAATAATTTCCCTGCAAGTCTCGGTCAAATCTTATCCAAAAAGGAAAACCCACAAACAATGGACAAGCACATAAATTGAATTGGATATCAAGTTTAGGGTATTGTTTACGTAAGTTTCTATTTATATATAATATATTTATTAATAAAATAGCAACATTAAGTAGGTGGGGCTTTCAAAATCAAAATCTCTATCCACGAATGATGATGACATCCAGAATTTTTAATTTTTTTCGGGGAAAGGGGTGGCCTGAATGTACGTATTTTCATGGCTGAATCATAGTTGTTTTCTACAAGTTACCCACCAAGAACGATATCCAAACTTACCATTTAAATATTCTCTCTTATTATCATAACCACTAATAAAAGTTCTTATTCACCAAAAAACTAATAAAAGTTATTGTTGGAAACACAACAGTTCTGGTTAAAGCCTATATTCTTTTTCTGAAAAAGGGTAATACCCTCTACATTTTTTGACAGATTTCCTTAAATGGGATTGTGCACTTCATGTAACCCACTAAAATTATTTTTCTTCTTAGTTTAAATATTTTTACCTTAATTTTGTTTTTTCATCTTCTTTTTTTTCAACCTAAATTGCTAAAGAAATTTTATTATGATTTTTCTCATTCTACATATATTTTTTATCATAAATTATTTTATCCTAAACTGTTAAAAAAATAATATATTGGGTGAAAAAAATTCATAATAAAAAAATATAGGATGAAAAAACTTTTAAGATAAAAATTGTTTTTTAACAATTTAGAATAAAAAAAAGATTTAGATGAAAAAATTTGGTGAATTTTTTTTCTTTTTTTTAGGATGAACCAAAAAAAATTCATGATACAAATTTCTTTTAGCAATTTAGGAATGAAACAAAAAATTTCGTATATAAAAAAAATATTTTTTGATGAATTGTTTTTCTAATATTTCAAAAACGTGATAAAAGTAAAAAAAAAAAAAAATGCAGGGGTCACATGAGGTGCATATAATCATATTTAAAGAAATCCACCAAAATTTTGATCGGATTGCAATATTTTGAACTATAGAGGATATTAACTATCAAAATTAATTGTAATACAAAAAAAATTGAATTATAAAAGATATTAAAGTGTATTTAACTAAAAAAAAAAAACTATGTTGTACAATATTAAAAAAGCAAAGTTAAAACAAAATAAATAAATAAAATTTCTATGCTAAAACCAATAATGCTATTACCATCTAACTTGTTTACCAATTTTATTTATCAACTTATATAACAAATGATAACATTTTTTTATTGGCTTGTATTTAATTTAACTTATTCTCATCTAGATATATTAAATTCTCAACTAATAAAATAACAACACACCATTTGCCAGATTAATTTTTCTTTTTGGTAAGTATTTGCCACATCAATATTATCATTTTATTTTTTTAGGAATATAGATTGCATTTAAGCCGAAAAGAGGCCTCCAAAAGGAGGAGTATTATTTGCCACATCAATAGGTAAATTAAGCTTTGCATTACTCTATTAAAGAGTAAAGACTACCGATGAAATTAGCAAGGTAGTCTGTTTCTTTGTTAATCCATAGTATTCAGTTTTTTCTATGATAATATTTTTCATCATAATAGTTGGAATTATAATCCAAATAGCAACCATTATGAGAACAAACTCACATGTATTAATCATTCACACTGTTTGAATGGTATAGTTGGAGTTGTCTGTTTCACCCAAGAAATTAAAAAGATGGGCCTACCGAAAATTATTTGAATAAATTAATTACTAAAAGTAACAGGAGGTTTATGGGAAATCCCATTCTCTGAAGGGTATAAAAGCAGATTTTCTTTCAAATTTTTATTGGTACGTTGATTATGTTTTTCTAATAAATGTCTCACCATTCTAGCTGAGGGAGACCAAAACCTAGTTAATACATTAAAGAAGAAATAAGTTTTTCATAAATTAAAGGTAGGCATTCACTCATCTTTCAACAGTGATTTATTATACATGGAAAAAATAAAACATTGCTTATTTTATTAGAAAAATTCTCTCGGGTCTCTATTTTAATAATTAAAAGCCCCTATAGAATTTTTACCCAAAAAAAGCAGCCTAAGAAGAAATCAAATCTTGCCCAGAATTGGAAGTAACTTCAAAATCTGAAAGTGACGTATAAATTCCTAAAGTACAATTCGAAATCAATTTTGCTTGCAAAAGTTTTTTCTGTGAAAAAGATTGGTACTGAACATTTTTTTTATCCCATTTACCAAAAACAAAGATAAATAAAAAAAGAACATTTTTTTATCCCAATCACATCGTCACAGCCACAGGTAAATATATATTTACTTCCAAGCAGGTTGCTAGATAACACACCGTCTTATGTAACCATGTCTGCAGTAATCCAAAAACATTTTATAAAAAATACGAAATAAAATCCCTCCATTTGCAGAATGGACGCTTGGCCAGAAAATGGTAGAGTTTGAGTAGACGTATCTAGGGGTGGGCAAAACCGAACCAAACCGTTCAAACCGAACCAAACCGTTGCTTTTGGTTCGGTTTGGTTTGGTTTGTAAAAGAAAATGGTTTGGTTTGGTTTACTATGTTAAAAAACCGTCATTAATGGTTTGGTTTGCGGTTTGGATAATTTTTGGACCAGACNTTCTTTTTTCTTTTCTTTTATGAACAAAAAAATTATTTCTGTTAGTATTATAAGCATAATACTATAGATTCTATGTCTAATAGAAAAACATAAAAATACTCGAAGTTCAACTCTTGATCACATACTTGTGAATGCTCAGCCAGCTTTCTACTAGTAAACTAACACCCTTAGTGGTCATCTATTCTACTTTTCTCTTCAAAATCAATCCAATGGACATTTGACATCTTTTTTTTTTTGTTGAATCAATGGGCATTTGACATGAAGAAATACAGTGTGGTATATCAAACAGGAAACCTTGAAAATTCAGAAGCACCATATGAAGTTCCAGATAATTTATGGGCATGAGAGAATAATCACTATAAGAGTGACAGAAAAAGGATGTGTTGCAAAAAATATAATCACTCACAGAGTCAAGTGCTGAACTTCGTTTGCATTTTGTGAGGTGTAGATCAAATTTAGGTTGCAAGATTTCTTGATTGGCTGAGCATAGCAGAAAAGGATTAGGCACGCTGCCTTTGAGCAGTGAGAGAGATAAGTTGGTTACGTTTCAATTTCACATTGGATTATACGATCGTATTCCGGTGGAAGGTAGTAGTAAAATGCGCATATTGCTCTTCACTTCTTCAGCATACCGGAGACCGTACACTTTCAGTGCTCGTTCCGGCTTACCACTTTCATTGCATGAACTAAATTTAGTCTCTGTCTTGGTACTCGCTTTGTATTCGCATTTTCAAAGTATAGATCAACGGAGAGAACTATTCTCTGAAAACTATTTTCCAATTCGGAACGAGCCTTATGGTAATGAAGTAAGGCGTATAAACTGAGATATTTGTAATGTCATCATATTTTTCATTGTAAATTTGGAAATAGTGGAAGGAAATTAAGGCACGTGTATATTAACAAAATAAAACAAAAGGGTAAAAGGTTACCGCCAAACCCCTACTAATTTCTCTCTCTTTCAGTCTTATCTTACTCTTGGATGGATCATATTCAAGCTGTGCATCCCAAAACAGGAAACCCTTTACTTGTCCTTGTCCCATCAAGAAACTTTCTGGTTTCTACAAAATGTGTTTTATTGGCAAATGAATGAGTAATTGAAACACATCCTAAAGCCATGGGGTCAGAAATCTATATATATAAAGAAAAAAAAGAAAACCATAACCTGGAAGTTTAACAAATTCTTGTTCAAGATAAAACATGGAAAAAAGGTAGGTAGATTTGGAATTTCACTTTACAAAATCTTAATCATGCATCTTTTAACTTGATGCATATTAAAAAACAAAACTCCCAAAATTGGACCAAAAAGGAAGGCAGAAAGAGGCAAAATTAAAGACCAATCCATGAATAAAGAAGATGCTGGAAATGACCAAAGATTTAAACACATTATAGACCACAAAGTAGCTGTCGAAATCTTAAAAAAATTCTGTGAATGAAAACTCAATTAATGCAAGAGCCTTATTAATAATATAAACAACAATGTTTAAGCTTGCTAAAGGTCCATTTTAATGTCATTCATTTTTTAAGTACAAGATTATAAAGAGGTTAAAAATAAAATAAAAAAGTTAGCTGCATAATCTTCACAAAGCAACAATCCAGCGGGTGGCTAGGCGGGGTGCCATTGTAAATTTGTAGCTCACCCTAAGCCCATTTTCTTACATACCCAACAAAAATTAATATGAAATAAAAAAAAAAAAAAAAACCNAAAAAAAAAAAAAAAAAAAAAAAAAAAAAAAAAAAAAAAAAAACCCTAAATTATCCCAGAAGCTGAAAAAAGGGGAAAAATAATAATAAAAACATTAAAAATACAGAAATTCAAAAATAAAAAAGCTCTTCTTTTTCTTTTCTTTTCTTTTTCAGTTTTTATAATGTATTCTAATCAGAAGGAGAAAAGGGGTGCGCAAGGACAAGAAGGGCACCTGATGAGGCCGTTCTCATTGCACGTGGTACAACTCTTGAAGCCAGCTTTCTCAGAGTACAACTTGTGGCTGCCATAACATTCGTCACACAAAATGAACCTATAGCCGCCGCACACGTCACAAACACCCGGTTCCGCTGCGGGCAAGCCTTCCACTAGTTTCTTGAGCTCGCCGACCTCGTGAAGCTGCTTCACCTCCTCCGCACCGCCTATATACCTCCCGCCGATGAAAACCCTCGGCAGGGTCAACTTGGTTTGACCGAGGATTTGCTGCAACTCGGTAAAAAACCCCGAGTACATAGACAGATCTCGCTCGTCGATCGAGACGCGAAACCCTCTCAAGATTGACTGTACGGCTTTGCAATCCTCGAACGTCGACCTCACCACGCGGAGGCTCGTGAAGTAAACGACAATGCGCTTCTCGGCTCCGGGAATGGAGATCGTCGGGTCGGGTTGTTTCGCGGTGGGGGATTCTTCTCGGGGAATTGGGTTTGGATTTTCGGCATCGGGTTGGGTTAGGGCGAGCGGGCGAGTTGACCAGGCACGGAGGAGTGAGTTGGCGAATCGGACACGGTGGAAGATTGTGGTCGATCTCTTCAGTGAAGTTGTGGGTTGCTGTTGGTGTGGGTATTCGTCTGCGCAGAGGATTTGAACGTCCTTGAACGACGAGCACGAAAATGGAGAAGACGGTGACGACGTGTCGTGAATCCTAGTGGTTGATTTGCCCCACGGCCGCCACATTTGCGGGGATGGGATCGAAAAAAAAATTAAGAATCTTAGATTCAGACCCAGATGAGGAAAACGCAAAGAAGTCCAATGAAAATCGGAACCCAGAAGAAGAGAGAAACGTTAATGGCGAGCCTTAGGCCTTTTGGTAATTTTTTGCTGGGTTCTGAGCTTTCAATTGCTTGAAGCGAAGGCCTTGGGGGTACAAAAAAAGCGGGTAGGTTTTTGCAGGTGCTGAGAGGCTCAGCCTTTTTCTTTTCTTTTGGGTTTCACAGTGTTTTTGAGAGAAAAAGAGAGCAAAAGATAAGAATGGAAATGGGGATTAGGGGTGAGGCGTTGGTTAAGGTAGTTGAGTTGAAATGGAGGGATATTTGTGTCCTTTTTGGTAATTTGGTTTAAAGGGTTGGGTTTAAGAGAGGAAAATTGGAAGAGAGAGAGGTTGTGATTTGTGGAGTGTCTTATTATAGATTACATGAGAGGCCCTATTTTGTTTTTGTTTATAGTAATTTTTTTTTTCTTTGGTAAATAGTAATTTTTAATTTTGTATAAACAATTTTCTTTTTCCAAAATTTACTTCTTCTTTTTTTCTTTTTTTGTGGTCAATTTCATGTCTCCTACTTAGAATTGTTCTCTTTTTTTTCTCTTTTTCTCTTTTCACCCTCTTTCCCTTAGCTCAATATTTTATTTGTTCTTGATTATATTTATTTGACTTTTACTCTCTGGTCTCTGCTTTTAAAGCGTCTCCTCCTTAAATCAAAAGCAAGCTTACTTACGATTTAATTCTTTTTATTCTTAATAATTGTTGTTTCACTAAAAAAACTACATGAATTTCTTTTAGGATATGAAATCCAAAAAGAGTCAACTTTTCAAGATGAAAAATAATATTTTTAATCTATTCTTAACCTTGCACCTCCTTAAAAATGAATGGAGTATCCATGTTCATGCAATTATTATACTTCATTTATTTTTTAAGTTTGTTACATCATTTGTATTGGTTTTTGGTCTTCCATTCATAGAATATTATAAAAAAAATTAAATGATAGGTATTATGATAGAATAATTTTCATATATTAGATGTCACTTTTAGTTATAACATTTCATTTTATTTTGTTTGGGTCCATCCTAACATTTATTAATTAATACCCTTTTCATTATTATTGTTTGGTCAAATAAAAATTTTACTCTAAATTGTAAAAACAGAAAAACAAAAATTGTTATCAAGTTTAACAATTTGTTGCCAGTATATGTCCTTAAAAATGAAACTCTTGTCTCATTGTTTATTTCATCGAGAAGTTCCAAAATGATTTTGGTGCTTTTGTATATGTCCAAAACAAATTTTGATGAAAGCATTTGGAAGACTTTCAATCTAAATTTTATAGAGAAGGCAGACAAAAAACAAAAACCATGAATTTATAAGAAAGAAGAAGGTGATGAAAATATACAGAGTGATTGCCAAGAGTATGGAAGCTTTATTTTTTTTTGGTAAATAAAGCATTGCATATAGCACAAAAAACCTCAAAAAAGGGAGAATTACAAAAGAGCTCTATGCTTGTCTACCTCAAAAAAAGGCAAGACCGCAGCAGGAAGAGAATTAAAGACATCAAGGTGAAATAAACAATTGTTTTTAAGGGAGAATTTTGCAATAGCATCAGCAAAGGCATTGGTATTTCTGGCATTCCAGTTAATCATCCAGTTGTGACCATCAAAAAGAGATTTAACATGTAACATAGTGTACCTGGAAGTCCAACCCTTTGAATTAATTTCTAACCACTTCTGCTGCGTCCATTGACCAAAAGATGTTATGGAAGCTTATACATAGACTTACAGGGCAAGCCCATTAATGGCACATCCACATCCTAATTTGGATTTAAAGCCTATAATTCAATCATTTTTTAAGGAAAAAGATAGTGACAGAAGAAAAAAAAAAAAGAAAGAGAGGATGATAATAATGACAATAATAATAACCCAAACTCCCAGCCAAACAATTATAAAAAATAAAAAATAAAATCCAAGCCACACATGTGCATGGGGACCATATGTATAATTGCAGTGACAGAGAGGGGCAGAGAGACAAGGGCATGTTTGATAAGAGTTTCTTCTGAACCAGTTGTTACCAAAAAAGGCTAAAGGGTTAAAGTAGAAAGTAGAAAGTAGAAAAACCCACTAAGTCGGTGGGTTCTGAAAAGTTTCACATGGAGGCTTTGGTTCTTGGGTGCAACAGAGTAAAACCCCACATGCACTTTATTCATTAACATTAACATTACAGATTGCCTATTTAACAACCCTAAACTTCTTTTTCCTTCTTCTTCGTGTGAAACCAAATTAGTATTTATTTATTTTTGGTAACTTAAAAAATGTCTCTTGATAGTACAATAGGTTGATTGTCTGTAAATTTTGTGTCATACAGCATTATTATATAGAACAATCCGAATCAATAACAAAATATATCAAAATTTAAATTTCAACTTTTAAATTTTTAAATGTGAAAGTTGAATTGGATTTCTACTGCAAAGTTATTATTCTCGGTGATCAAATTAGCATTCTAACTTTGCTCTTTGAGCAGCTCAACGCCTTTATTTGCTTCCTTTTCTTACTTCCCAAAATCCCTTCACATACTCTCTCTCCCATTTCACTTCAAGATTTGACTTTTTTGGATCTTGTCATCGGAAAAATCTACAGTGTTTACAAAATGGATTTTCTATACTGATGAATAAATAGGAGAGTATACACTTGCACTTCGTGAGTATTATATTCGGGATAAGTTTTACTTAGACCTTTTCGTTCTGTTTGAATTTTATTTTATATTTTTGATAAAATCCTGTTTGGAGTTTGGTAGCCGCAACAAGGGCAGGACATGATTAAAATAGTATTGTATCCGTGTTTGGCATATTTATGAGAGGGTTAAAAAAATTTAGTTTTTAAAATTATCCCAAATACATGAAAAAAGAAAACCCATATAAACAGGTGGATTAAAATTATTCTGTACGGACAACTTGAAAACATATATACCAACTCTCTTTTTTTTTTCTTGGTCAAGTTTCATATTGGATCTTCAATTTTAAAATATTTTATATTAGACTATCAAATTTATATTTTATTTTACATTAGTTTAGATTTAATAACGTTTTATGTTATATAATGTTTGTGTCTAAATATTTTCATTTAAGCTCGACCTATTAAATTTACATGTTAAAACATGCAAATTCAAATTTTAAAAAAAATACGGGTTTATGTTGTAATATCATATTCGTGTAAAATGTTAAGCTTTCATACTGAAATTGTAGTAAGTAAATCGAAAAGTAATAAAATATTTATAAATATATATATATATATATTATACAAATTAATAAACTAAATTGAGATACATGAAAAATATAATACAGAACATGTATATGACAATTTTGATAATACTCCGAGGTCTGTGTAATACCACGGTTTTATTAAGAACAATTTCGTCTCCACTGGTGCGAATGGTTCGTTGACAATCGTCTCCCAAGATACAACAGATACTCCCAATCTTTGGTTTTAGCAACACTAAAGATTTAACTTCGAACTTAAAAAAAACTTCAACTTTATCACCACTCTTACTTAAACTCAAAAAACAAATATTGATCTTTTATACTTCTATTTCACTTATCTGTGTTTTCTCTATACTTCTAACCTCAAAACAATACATATATATAGTAAACTAAAAAGTAACTGAAAAAACAAACAATTAAAATAAAAATTAAAACATATTAAATTTATTCAATTAAAAGTGTAACAGTGACTGTTACAAAACTAAAAGGTTTTGCAACTGAAATTGTTACAAACTCAACAATCCCCTACATGAATAAATTAAACTAGCCTCATTCTATACACAGGTGATAAAGCTCTACAATTGGAGTCTGCATAGGATAGGTAAATGTTACTCTTTGAACCTTCCCTTGTGAAAATGTATTTACCTTCCTGATTAAATGGTAGACATGATGTCCTTGAACCATTATATCATTTATGTAAATGATGATACACCTCACACAGGACCCTTTCCTGGTATTTTTCAGTTCTCACTATTATGTTCGTTTTGGCCATGAACACCGTCCTGGTTCTGCAAGAGTTTAAAAAATTATGTCCACTGTCCACCATAATTCTCCTTGAAACGGCCCTTCTTCACTCCCATATAGATGATTCTTTTATTTCCATATAATCCTCATAGATTACCAAACATATGAGAATCATTAAAAGCATAGCTTAATCTTATATCTATCACTGTTTTATCATAGGATGGGTAAGGGTAAAAAAAACCTCCACAGTGATCCATACCAGTCTTTACAATTGCATTGTCCCATTGAACCTAGATCTTGGGGATCTCCAATCACATAGGTCGGGTTTCCATCATATCAAATTTTCTTTCACAGGCTTCAATCTCATTCCCTTCAATGACTTCTCAACTAGTTCTCTGTTTAACCCATTGGTTAGCGGATCCACAATATTTTCTTTCAACTTTATGTAGTCTATAGAAATCACTCCAGTTAAGATTAACTGTCTAATGGAATTGTGTCTTCGACTTATATGTCTTGACTTTCCATTATACATGATATTTTGTGCCTTGCCAATTGCAGATTGACTATCGCAATGTAAGCTTATTGGAGGCACATGTTTCGGCCATTGTGGAATGTCCTCTAAGAACTGACATAACCATTCAGCCTCTTCTCCACATTTGTCCAAAACTATGAACTCAGATTTCATAGTGGAACGAGCTATAACTATTTGTTTGGAGGACTTCCATGTTACTGCTGCACCAGCCAATGTAAATACATATCCACTAGTGGACTTTGAATTCTTTATATCAGAAATCCAGCTAGCATCACTATATCCTTCTAATACAACTAGATATCTTGTGTAATGCAGTCCGTAATCACGAGTATACCGTAAGTACCTCAGTACTTGCACTATCCATTTCCAATGATCTTGGTTTGGATTACTCGTGTATCTACTTAGTCTACTTATTGAGTAGGCTATATCCGGTCTAGTGCAACTTATCAGGTACATTAGACTACCAATCACCCTAGAATATTCCACTTGGAAAATACCCTCTCATTTATTCTTGGTAAGATGTAAATTCATATCTATGGGTATTCTGGCTATACCAGTATCATCTTTACTGAATTTATCCAGTATTTTATCTATATAATGTAACTGACTAAGAATGATTTCATTCAAAGACCTAGAAATTTTAATTTTCAGTATCACATCTACAAGCCCCATGTCTTTCATATCAAACTTTGTATTTAACAAAGCTTTGGTAGTTTTGATCATATTATCGTTACTACTCATGATAAGTATGTCATCTATATATAGAAATAAAATGACATATCCATCATCTATATTCTTTATATAGATACACTTATCACATTCATTTATTTTGTACCCACTTTCCAACATGGTAGAATCAAATTTATGATGCCATTGTTTTGAGCTTGTCTTAGACCATACAGAGATTTCACCAGTCTACAGACTTTCCTCTCTTGTCCTGGAGCAGAAAAACCCTCAGATTGCTTCATATAGATCTCCTCATCAAGATCCCCATTTAGAAATGTTGTTTTTACATCCATCTGATGTATCTCTAAATTTCGTAAGGCTGCTATGGCAATCACCATCCTTATGGAATCTATTCTCGTCACTGGTGAATATGTATTAAAATAATCAAGGCCTTCCTTTTGCTTGTTACCCTTTATTACTAGCATTGCCTTGTATTTATCAATAGTTCCATATGCTTTCATTTTCCTCTTGAAAATCCACTTGTAACCCAAAGGTTTACAATTAGGAGGTAGATCCACTAACTCTCAAGTATGGTTTTGCAAAATGAAATCTATTTCACTTTTGATTGCCTCTTTCCATAAAGGACATTCAGGAGATTTTATAGCTTCCTAAAAGTTTTGAGGTTTGCTCTCGAGCATGTAAGTAAAAAAATATGGACCAAACGATTTTTCTGTTCTTATTCTCTTACTACATCTAAGCTCAACCTCATCTTCTTGTCCATGATCACTATCTAGACTATCATCATAGACATATTCAAATGTTCGTTTTGATGAAATCGGTCCCCCATCAAATTTGTATGGAAAATTATGCTCGAAAAATATAGCATTTTTCGATTCCATTATTGTATTTTTGTGTATATATAAAATCTCAGATCCGTACGCAAGAAATCGATATGCACTGCTATTTTGTGAATAGCTAATAAAAATGCAATCAACTGTTTTTGGATCTATCTTTACTCTCTTTGGAATAGGTACAACTACTTTGGCTAGACACCCTCACATTCGTAAATAATTGTAGGAATGCTATCTTCCATGCCAAAGCTCATAAGGTGTTTTCACCTCTTTCTTCCAGGGCACCTTATTTAAAAGGTAATTTGCTGATAAAATAGCTTCCCCCCACAAGTTTTGAGGTAACCCAGAATTTAACAGCATTGCATTCATCATTTCCTTGAGGGTTCGATTTTTCCGTTCAGCCACACCATTGGACCATGGTGAATATGGTGGAGTGACTTCATGTCTAATCCCATTTTTAGCACAAAATTTACCAAAATGATTTACATATTCGCCACCGCGATCACTCTTTCTTACTTTAATTTTCTTATTAAGTTGATTCTCAACTTCAGCCTTATAGAGTATAAATTTCTCAACTACTTTGGCTAGAATATGATATTTCGTGCTATCATCAACAAAGGTAATAAAATATTTATTGCATCCTCTCGTTGGTGCAAATTTTAGATCACATATGTCACTATGGATTATATCTAAAGGTTCGGTATTCATTTCAATAGTGTGATATGATAACCTCGCCATTTTTGCCTTAACGCAAGTTTCACACTTATATTTATTGTCAATTTGAAATGTGGAAATATGATTTAAGTTAATTAATCTCCTCAGAGTATTATAATTAACATGTTCTAGTCTACCATGCCACAAATTAGAAGACTCAAGCAAGTAAGCAGAAGAAGTTCTAACTTTATTCATGTTTTTAGGCTTTACAATCATTACATTAAGTTTGAAAAGCTAATTGGCTACATAGCTCTTTCCCACAAACATATTATATTTTGACAATATGGCCTTATCATACACAAACACCATACAAAATCCATGCTTGCTTAGAAGCGATCCAGATACCAGATTTTTCCATATATCTGGTACATACAGCACGTTGTTCAGAGTCAGGTCTATTCCAGAGGTCATCTTCAGAATCACCTTCCCTTCACCTCTTATTTCAGACGTTGCAGAATTTTCCATGAATAACTTATCCCCACTTTCAGTTGGTTCGAAGGAAATGAACAACCCTCTGTCTAAGCATATGTGGCGAGTTGCACCAGTGTCAATCCACTACTCCTTTGGGTTTGACCCAACAAGATTCACTTCAAAAACTACGACACTTAAATCGATATCATCAACTTTTCTGGTGAGTTTTTCCACCACATGTGCCATTTTATTTTTCTGTTTGGGCAGTCTGCAATCTGCCTATTTGTGACCTATCCTGTCACAATTGAAACATTTCCATTGGACTTTGGGATATTTAGATTCCCCTCATTTGGGACCTAGCTTGGAACTTTTTCCAGCAAATTTCTTGGTTTTGGAGTTTTAACCATACTCCACCACATTAGCTATAACGAAAAACTGCAATGATGATCTCTTATTTGATCGTATGTTGTCTTCCTCAATGCGAAGTCTAACAATCAGATCATCCATGCTCATCTCCCTTCGCTTGTGCTTAAGATAGTTCTTGAAGTCTTTCCAACCTGATGACAGTTTCTCAATAACACATGCCACTTGAAAAGCTTCATTAATCATCATCCCCTCAAAATGGATTTCTTGTATGATTACCTGCAGCTGTTGGACTTGACTTGTAACATCCCGTTTTGAGAAAAATAGTAAAAAATTTCAAGTTTGACCAGTTTGACCTTAAGTGGGCCCAGAGTTGACTTTTTGTGTGATTTTATTTCAATTTTGACTTTGGTACCGTTGCGTAGAGCTTGTCGATATGAGTCCGTAGACTAGTAGTTCGTTTGATTCGGAGTTAAGACCAGGAAGTTATGGTCGTTTTAGTGTGAGGGATTTTTTGGTAATTTGGCAAAGACTGATATTTATGGGTGAGAAATAACCGTTTTGCCCCTGTCTGCATCTTTAAAATTCTGGAAATTTCCACGCACGCACCCCCCCCCCACGCCTCCCATCCCCCTTCGCCAAGCCACCTTCCCACGCCGGCAGCCGCCACATCGTGGCCGGAGTTGGCCGACCACCACCCCTAGATCGAAGCCGGCAATCTCCTCTTCCTCCCCGTACCGGTGGTTCGCCGTGAAACGACTCAGATCGCTGGAAAATACAGCAAAACTGAGAGCCCGCGCAACCGTGAACAGTCGCGACACCATCTTTGGCCGGCCGGATCTCACTGTTCCGGTAGAGTTAGGGAGCGTGCTTGGTACCATTGGAAAGATGGTGCGAAGATCTACATTTTGGTACCAAGATTGACCCAGGAAACTGCCGGAGCACGGCGGAAAACGACCGTGAAGTTTCAGAAAAACCACTGCGATAGCCACCTTTCCACCCCGATCTACTCCGATCTCCGGCGAGTGGCATGACACAGCCACCACCATTGGCCTCAGATTGCTCCGGTGACCAGATCTGCAGCTGGCCGGACTCCGGTGACCACCCCACGCGCCGCCCAAGCGTCGCCGTCGTCTTCCTCCACGCGCCGAGGCCGATCTCGTCCTTTTCCGGCGAGTGGGTGCTCACCACCCGTTCCAACGCGTTCCTAGGGTTGTGGGCAAGCTTGCTGTACCTTCAATTTGATCTAATTTTGGTCGGATTCGAAAACGCCCAATCTCGGCCGACGTTCGATCTTCCGGGACCAATTCCGACTATTGGCTAAGACGAATCCTGAAATTGAAGGTAGATTCTCGTTCCTTGCATCTTCAATTTCGTTTCGGTATAAAGTTTGCTGAAATCGGATTTGAAACGGGAAAATCCGTGTATTTTGGGGATTTTTACCGATTTGGGACATTTTCGTAATTTCTGAAAATATTAGAGTATTTTCGTAATTACTGAAGTTGCTGGGCAATCTTGTAATTAGTGTTTTAATCTTGTAATTGGAGACTTAGAGGACTCCTCTAAGTCGTTGGTTAGTTTCGGTAATTTAAAGAGTATTTTGGTAATTTATTTTAGGTGTTCGTGCACGTTCGAGGGCTGGATCGGAGATCCAACAGGAGCACGCGACAGACCTGTGAGTGCATTTATTTTCTAAATCATTTGGGAATATATGCTATATTTGATTTGAATTCTATAAATTTGTTTGAATTGAATTTTCCTTATGCATTAAATTATAATTATTAAATATGTTTTTGATGATTTAAATATTTGCATGAGTTTGATGTTATGATTTGATGAATTTCCTATTTATTTGGAATCAATAGAAATTGTGTTTTGATTGATTGTTTAATGGATTTTGAAGTTTTCGAATATTTTACAACTTGTGGAAAATTTGGTGAATTTTATGTGATTTGAGCTTTTGTGAAATTTAAATAAAATTTTGAGGCAACTTTTCTAATAACTAAAGGTTTGATTGTTTTGAAAAATTTTCTAAATAGAAGTTTTTGGAAAAATCGTTGAATTTACTGTGATACTTTTAAAGGTAAAAGAATTTGAGAAATTTTATAAAATCCGATGATCGATGATTTCGGAAATGATTTTGAAATGTTTCATGATTTTGAAGAGTACCACATGGTATTGTATGATGACTGAGATGTACGGATTATTGCGCGCTATATTATTATTATGCCATCCTCTGCTGCGGACACGTATCGGGAGAGAGATGATGAGGATCCTGCCATGACGGATTTGGGACGCCGGTTCATTGTGATGAATTTACCCCTTTCCCCCCGCCTGTGACGCCGTCAGGACGCTGAGGGTCACACGGCAACGATACTTTGATGTGGTACTGGATTGATTTATATGGTTTGGATTTGTGGATTTGGATTATATGATTTGGATTTATATGGATTTGATTTATATGATTTGGATTGATATGATTTGATTTATGGATTTGGATATGGTTTTGGATTCATACGATTTTGAATTTATAGGTTGGAGCCCATGGTATTTGGTTTATATCGGTTTGGATTTAGCAAATCTTTCTACCTGCCATTTTATACAAACATGTTTTTCAAATAAATTTAAATATTTCTTGTTGAGATTATATTTATGGTTTTGGTAATTGAGTTGTGATTTCAATGATCGTTTTAGATTACGTTTTCGCCCCTTAAACCGGTTATAATGATTTAATAATTTTGGGGACAAACTAAGGGTTTTGCGAAATGATTTTCAAAACGGGGAACCTTTCAACTGAGTGACGTGAGGTTTGAGTGAAAAAAAATTTAACTACTGAGCTTATATTTTGTAGATACCTAGGAGCACTCACAGAGATTTTATATCTCACGTTTTGTGTTTTAACTTCGTTCCCTAGGTCCTAGCTGCAGGTCCTCGTGTGCTACTGCCGGCATCGCATCTGTACTTGACTTCCGCTACCGCTTCTTCTTATGTATTAGACTCTTTTCCTTTATTTCCGTTTATTGTTGGATTTGTATTATTTATATTTTTCTGTCTATCACGCTTAGTGGTTCTGTCATTCCCACCTACTTCATATACTGTTTTAATATTTACTTCAGTATTACTAGTTGATATTGGTTGCAATGCATATCTTATCTTGCTTCTCGTCTTATTTATGGTTTTATTGTTTATTAAACTCCTTTTCGGAGGAAGATTCTGTTGGCTACCCTGAAGGGTTCTGGTGGAATCTTCCTCAAGCGGGGCCTCTCCGGAGAATCTGGAGGGATTTCCAGGGCGAGTCCTGTCATGACTGATCACAGTCTTGGTATCAACTATCTGATAATCCAAGAAAAGACCCATTACAAACTTTTTGGATCTAGCATTCTCAGTTTTGTATTTCTTATCCAAAGATTCTCACAGCTCCTTCGCTGTCATCTTCCTACTGTATACACTATACAGAGCATCAGATAGGCGATTTAGAATATAATTCCGACTCAAATAGTCGGAACTCTTCCAGGCATCCACAGCCATGAGAGTACTCACATCGCTATTCTCATTACTCTCTGGTGCCTCTTCAGTTAAGAACCTAGTCAGGTTCAAAAAGGTCAAATAGAATAACATCTTTTGTGACTACCTTTTAAAATCCTTTCCATCAAATTTTTTTCGGCTTCTCTGCATGATTCACAGGTACAGAAATTGGTGCCATCAAAGTTGGCGCTTTTGCCACAGGAACAGTATTCACGTTGTTTGATGAAGCATTAACCTATGTTGTCATTTCCAGTATATGACATAAATATAAATTCGTTAGTTGTTTGAACAAAATTGTCCCAACACACTAATTACACAAATTTCACCAAGAAAATTGCACAAATTTGAGGTTTAAAACGCAATTTAAAATTTTCACGGATTTACTGTATACACCCACAAATTGATGTATACACCCATATAATCTCTATATACAAACACAAATTTTCTGTATACACCTTCAATGCTGGTCAATGGTCAACATTGGTCAACAGTCAACGTTGGTCAATAGTCAATGGTCAACATTACAGTTGGTCAACAGTCAACGATCCACATGGCACGTGACACGTCATCAACATGTTAGTGTAAAGCTCCACGTGTAAACACGTGGCTGTCCACGTGTCATAGGCCAGCCCTACAAACGAGCTGTGCCTCAGCCCACTATTGGGCCCAACTGGACTAGGTCCAATCCCAGCCCAACCTAAGCTCAGGTCAAGCCCAACCAGGATTAAGCCCAGCTCAGGCCAAGCCCGCAGCGTCAGCCCAGATGCCCAAAGCATGAAATGATGTCGTTTTGAGTATTCTTCTTCACCCGTTTTCTGCAACCGGGTCGGGTCATGAGTCTCATGACCTAGTTCATGACTCGGCCGTATCTCTTTCGTCTGACCTCCGTTTTCGACGCGGTTTATCAGGTTTTCTTCGTCTTGTCGCTCTCGTTCGGATTACATTCTTAATTTAAAATAAAACCCACCAGAAAAAATAAATCAACAATAAACATATATACGGTTGTATATTAAAAACAGAAACACAAATTGGTATATATATAAATATAAATATATAAGATTAATAGTAAAATTGTTCTTAAAATTGTAGGAAGTAAATTGAAAAATAATCAAATATTTATAAATATATATATATTACAAATTAATAAACTAAATTGAGATACATGAAAAATATAATACAGAACCTATATATGACAGCTTTGATAATACTCCGAGGTCTGTGTAATACCATAGTTTTCTTAAGAACGATTTCGTCTCCGCTGGTGCGAATAGTTCGTTAACGATCGTCTCCCAAGATATAACGGATACTCCCAATCTTTGATTTTAGCAACACCAAAGATTTAACTTCGAACTTAGAAAAAACCTCAACGTTATCACCACTCTTACTTAAACTCAAAAAATAGATATTGATATTTTATACTTCTATTTCACTTATCTTTGTTTTCTCTGTATTTCTATCCTCATAACAATACATATATATAGTAAACTCAAAAGTAACTAAAAAAACAAACAATTAAAACATATTAAATTTATTCAATTAAAAGTGTAACAGTGACTATTACAAAACTAAAATGTTTTGCTACTAAACTGTTACAAACCCAACAAAAATACATAAACTCAAGCCTTCATAAATACATATAAATTTATATCTTGTTGGAATTTATTAGGTCTACATTGGGTCCTCAATTTATAGGCTGGTTTTCTTTCATTTTTTTTCCTCTCTCTTTTTTTATTGCTAATAGATGTTACTAAACTTCTTTTTTATGTTTTTTTTCCTCTCCTTTTACCATTTTTTTCTCTCTATCTTCCAAAATCTCAATTTATACTGTGATAGAGATGAGAGATAACGAATAGATGATTAAAAAAATTGAGAAAAATAGAAAGACACAATCGAGAAACAGATCGAGAGAGACAAAATATAATTTTGTTTACTTAAAATAAGATTAAACCTCAAATGTAAGGACAAAAAAACCTATAGATAGTCATTTACATCAGTGAGAGAGAAAGAGAGAGATCATGTACATATCTCCCACATATCCAAATTGATTATGGGATGCATAAGAAAACACGACCAAATGCCGATACTAGAACATGAAGAAACACATCAAATTTTCTCAATTTTTCTAAAACAATTGGTAAAGAGAGAAAATAAAATAAAAAGAAGTTTTATTAACATCCATTGGCAATGGAAAAAAGAATCAAGGAACAAGATGAAAGAGAACGAACCATGTAAATTGAAGGTTTAATGTGAAATAAATTATAAGGTTAAATGCAATTTAATATCTTAAACTTTTAGAATTGTGCAATTTCGGCTTTAAACTTTGTGTTTGGTTAACTTAAGCCCTAAAGCTTTCAAGTTTTTGCGAATTGGTCTAACTGGACGGTTTTCTTGGATGGACCATCAATAGGGTGCATGTGACAAAACACGTTGATTAGGATTAATTTCAATTTAGTCTTCGAAACTTTTATAATTGTGAGATTTGGACTCTTAACTTCATAATTGTGCAATTTTGGCCTTCAATTTTTCAAATTAGCACAAATCAGTTCAATTTCACAGTTTCGGTAAACATATATTTAATGCGATACACGTAGCGAGTAGGTTATCTATTTTATTTTATTTTTTAATTTGAAGCAAACAAAAAGAGCAAATCAGCAAGTATGCCACCACATGCCACGGAAGTGCATCCTTCGCCAATACCATTTTCAACAAGTGAGTAATCGCCACCTATCAATAGCTAATCAAAAAGCTTTGAACAACAAAATTATACCAGCTTTACAGTTCAAATCAATCAGAAAACATTGCTCACGATACTGCAAATTAAAAGAAGAAAGAGGTCATATGCTTGTCACGTGCACTCTTAGATTGTCCACTGAAATCATGAAATTGAATCAATTTGCACAAATTTACAAAATCGATGACCCAAGTCGCACAACCATGAAAATTCAAGTCCTAAATTGTAATGAACCCTAACTTATAAATGTGTCAGGTGCACTTCATTAATGGTTTGTCCAAAAGAATTGTTCACTTAGACTAATTGGCACAAATTTTAAAAACTTCACAATTTAAATTGATTAAACATAAAATTTAAAGCTTAAATTGCAAAGCTTTAAAAATTTAAAATACTAAATTACAATTAAATAAATCATGTTTTAACTTGAGAGTTCAATGAAAAATAAAATTATTAAATTAATGGTCTAAAATTAAACATTGTAAACTTTAAAGCCATGCAATTTAGTCAAATTACAGATGTAACTAACCCAAAGAAAACTTTATCTTTTATATATATATATATATATATATATATATTTCTATCTTGTTTTATCTCTTTTTTACATCATTTTTTAGTTTCATTTTTTTCTTCTTATCTTTCATTTCATTTGTTTTTTTCTCCTTATCTTCTTTTTTTATTTTTATTTTCTTTTTAATTTTTACCCTAAGTTAATTATTTTTTCTTTAATCTCCTCTATCAATTTGTTTTTTTTTTTTTTTNGAAATGAAGAGACTGTTTTGTCGCTTGGCAGACCAGATTAAAGCAGCAAATTGCACGGCTTGTCGTTTGGCTATACAACATGATGTAATTTACTATTCTTATTAAAGGTGTGCAAAAAATAGACGAACCGATTAAAACAACCGATTCAATCAAATTTAATCTGTTTAGATCAGTTATTTTAGTATAATTGGATTGGATTAGTTATTTTAGTATAATTGAATTTGATCGGTTTTGAAAAATTAAAATTCAGTTCAGAATGTTAAAAACTAATCAAATCCGATCCAATTCGAACCGACTATTTTTTTTTTACAAAATATAAGATAAATAGTTTATTTTTATTAATATGTTAGTCTTGTTATATTAGTTTAAATTTGAAGTTGGATTACTGGATTATTGTATTAGTGTAGTAATTTTGTTTTGTTTTAATTTAATATGTTAATTTGTAATGTTATTTTTTAATCATTTATGTGTTAGGTTTTGAAAAAAAAAATTTAAAATAAAATTTAAGCATAATAAATTTTTGATACAAAAAATATATTAAATGTTAAATATTTAAAATAAAAAAAAATTAAAATTAAATTTTAAAACATTTTAAAAAATTAAATAAAAATTGAATCTAAACTTATTAACCAAATCGATCTAATTTAATTATTAATTAAATTAAATTAAATTTAATATATAAATCGAATTGAAAAAAATTTTATCACTCATTAAATTGAATTAGCTATTTCTAAAATAGATCCAAACTGATGCACTCCCGAGCTATTATTGCTAAAATCCGCGAGTCGTTTTAATTGTGATAGTCTTGCGTTTGGGTTTCGCGGCCGTGCAAAAATAAATATTAGAAAAAGCAAAGCACATAAAGCCGAGTCTTCGTTCTTGAAAAACGACGAAAATCAGAAGCAGCAGCGGAGCAAGAGCCAGTCGGCGTTGCAAGAAAAGAAGAAGAAGAAAATGGAGGGCGATGCCTCCACCGATAAGGACACCACCATAGAAATCAATGTGAAGTTCGGCGGGATGGTGATACCGATCACGAATTTATCTCCGGAATCCACTATTAAAGACCTCAAGACCCTTCTCCAGCCACTCACTAACGTCCTTCCACGTGGCCAAAAGCTCATCTTCAAAGGTCCTTCTCATTCTTGCTCTGAAAGTTCTTTATCTTTATTTATTTATTTTTATTTTTTAATCTCTAATTTGAATTTCTCAATTCGCAGAAGGCGTAAATCTGTGTTAGTTTAATTGTTGATTTTTTTTTTTTTTTTTTTTTTTTTTTTTTTTTTTTTTTTTTTTTTTTTTTTGCGATATACTGGTCTGTTTTGATAGGGAAGCTTTTGGTAGACGGAATGACGCTGAGGGCGTCTGAGGTCACCAATGGGTCCAAGATCATGCTCATGGCTTCCAAGGGTTTGCACCAAGGGGTATTTTTATTTGATTCGGTTTTCTTGCCCATTTTCTTTGTCAAATTTGAACTTTCTCTTTAAATGGGTTTTCTTTTTGTTCAATTGGGTGTTTTAATTTAATAGGAATTAAGAATCTGAGGAACTAAGGTTATAAGTTTTATCAAGCTTTTACTAGTTGTATTTGCAATTTGTCAAAGATTGCCTTTCTAAAACAAATATGCGGTAGAATTCTAAAAATTCTTTGTCATTTATTAATTTTGTTTGGGGTATTAACAGGGCGGTCCCATCCTAAAACAAGCTCAAACCCGTCTAATTGCTAGGGAAAACAATGGTGGTAAATTGGCAAGGGAAAATATGCAAGTTTCTGTTGATGAGAACCGGCTGGTACGTTGGAGGGCTACTGGAGTTATAGCACTGTCTGAATGCAGCATGAAGGTATAAGAAATCAGTCTTATTTATGGGATCGTTATGTGTCAATTATCCTCATTGTCTATTTTTAATCTTCTACTTCTTTTTATTTTTTTTATGTGTGGTCTATTGGAATTTTGTTTGTCTAATCCTTTAATTCTATCTTGCTAATTATATTTCATTGGGTTGAATGCCATTGCAATCCAATCCCATTTTATAAGCATACTCTGTCTTCATGTAAGACAAGTTGGTGGTAATTGTTTTTCTTTTTCTTTTTTTTTTTNTAATTGTTTTTTTTTTTTGGAGATCATCAATCAAACATAAGCTCCGTGCAGTCATTTTGACTCTTTTCTCTTCATCCATTATATAAGATTGTTTGTGAGAAGCATACATGTATGTAACCTTAACATGTGAGTGTTGGTGACCAGCATTATCTTTTGTGTTTTCCTGTTAAGTCTGAGACTTTTTTTATTTGTTAATAGAACTATCTTGCAATTTTCTTCTTCCCCCTCTAGAAATAGGAATAAGATTTGGAAAATGAAATATCCATTTATATTAATGTCTTTCAAACTATATTTTGAAGAGTAGTAAGGTTTTTCTGAAGTTGAATTATTCTTTTTAATCAAAATTGGAAGGCCATACCTGATGAAGTTTGGGCTTGTGGAACTTCTGCAAGAGTTGCTGATTTCAGCAACAATGCTATTCGAGAAGTGCCTTTACAGATTGGCTCTTTAAATTCAGTGCAGGTAAAGAAGAATCATTTCCTCCTTTTTAGTTTTTGTCATTTGAGCTACTTGACCATCTTTCCATAAAGACTTTTCCATTCTCAATTTTTTTCAGAAGTTAAACCTGAATGCAAATGATATAATGGATGAATCAATAAGCTGGAAGGGAGTAACTTTGTTGGTGCATCTAACAGTTCTATCTCTGAACCAAAACCAGTGAGTACTGTTATTCCTTTATGATAAAAGTTTAATGTTTCCTTAATTCAATTTAAAACACTTCTATAATGTAAGAGGGCAATTCATATTTTAGAATAATTTTATTCTAGCACCTATTTCAGATTCTAAGGAATGCTTAGAAAATCTACATTCTCGTTTAAAAAAACATGGTATTGATATAGTCATGTTTTTTACTCCAATGCACGTGATTTATGCAGATTAACTACTTTGCCATCTGCACTGGGTGAGTTGACTTCACTAAGGCAACTCCATGTTGCAAACAACAAGTTGACTGGACTACCAGTTGAAATAAGATTTCTAACTCAGCTTGAGGTGTTGAACGCTAGCAACAATAGGTAATGTTTAAAATATGTTAATTATCTTCATCTTATTTGTTATCTTTTTTGTGTTTGTTACTTAGGGTGACAGGAATTGGCATAGAAAGTTGTATATCTGGCTGAAAACAAGAATCTTTTGATTGTTGAATGGTGTGAAATTTTAAGCAAGAATCTAGGATTCTAGTCTTTTATGCAATATTGCTGTGTTAAGCTCTTTAAAAAAATTATTTTGTTCTATATCATTTGTAATAATTGCCTCCTGTTTTATTTGATGCCACTTGTCTCTCTGGCCTAGGATAAGCACCATTCCAGCATCCATTGGGGACTGTAATGCTCTTACTGAGGTAAGCACTCTTGAAGTTGTCTTTAGTTCAACTTTTATCATTATCATCATTTTTGCGTGTGGGTTGGGGGTGTTTAGAATTTATAGTCTCTCATAAGTATTAGCTATCACAATCTGGACTGGTGGGCTGGTTTTGATTTCTTGATATGCAGTTATCCATGCAGTTTGACTGGTTACCATCATTCTGCAGGTTGATCTTTCATCAAACCTTCTGTCCAAGTTGCCAGATGCATTTGGCAATCTGCATAATTTGAAGGTCCATACTTCATTCCTAGTGTAACACTTCTCCTTCATTTTATTTTTCTTTTCTTTTTTACTTTTTTTTAAACCTTTTTCTTGAATAAAATATAGTAGTAACTTGGATGCTTTCTCCTTTTCTGGTGAGTGGTGTCTAATGTGGAACAATTCAATTAGCTAGTTCATTTTCTTATGGAATAATTACTGGAAAGTATGACTGAAAAGTAAAATGATGGCTTATAAAAACTCTCTTTGGAAAATAGAATACACAGGTTAGGAAAGCTTTGCAACAATGTGGACTGTTGAAGATCAAGTTCTCTATATGAATTACCAGTATTTAGAAATATTGGTACAATGCAAAATGAAGATATATTACTTGAGAAATATATAGGTTTAAAAGAACTAACAGGAGCTTGAGCATAACAAATTGTAGATAATTTGCAAACCAGTTACCAGCTAACAAAGTAGTTTTGGATAGTCTATATTGTGCCTTACCTCCGACCAGTACTTAACAGTTCCTAATCTGTGCAGTCATTACATCTTGGTAACAATGGGCTGAAAACCCTTCCTTCCACAATATTCTCAATGTGCCTACAGCTAACGACACTGGATCTGCACAACACAGAAATCACAGTAGATCTCCTTCGCCAGGTTTGTACTTTATCACTAAAAAGCAGTACTAGTCAAATGATCCAACTTTTATTTTTATTGGAAATAACATTTAACCCCTTCTGACAGTTTGAAGGATGGGAGAATTTTGAGGAGCGCCGGCGCCTGAAGAATCAAAAGCAGCTGGATTTCCGAGTTGTGGGCTCTGCTGCATTTGATGAAGGTGCTGATAAAAACTGACGTCCATAATTTTTTAGACTGCATAAGGAAGTTCCATAAATTCTTGGTCGAAGCTGACCTTTGTACTTAGAACTAAAGAATTTAAGTTTCAAGAAATGGTTCTAGGATTACTATAGAATGTATATCATTTCATATATGACAAACAAAAAGCAGTTTATGAATAGAAGAACAATTCTAGCAACAGGTTTCTGTCTGTCCATTGGAGATTCAGCTACCAACAGTTAGTTAACACACCTAGTTTTAACAAAATGGTTTATTGAGCAGTGAGATAACTGGTTTCCATTTTTATTTTATTTTTGTTGTTGATGAAAGTGTGTCCTGTTCTCGCATAATAGCCGCATGTTAAAATTGTTAGATTGATTATTATCGTCTCAAGGTGTCAGTAAAATCTAAATTTCACCATAAATTCATGGACATTATCATTTCCTCATTAACAAAAAAAGTCATTTCCAAATCGCCATGCATATGCTACATTTGGACCTTAGAATCCATCAGTTCAAAATTGAGAGAGAGAAAAGTATATATCATTTAAACGTACATTCTATAAACTCTTCTTTCACAAAAATAAATGATGATTATTTTTTAAAAATAGTAATAAATTGCCAAATTAAGGTTAAAAGTAACAGGTGAATAGAAAGTAGGAGGATATTTTGACCCTTCAACAAATTAATATAATTACACTTTCACCCAACGAAATAAATTTTCACCTAATGTGAATGTTTTTTAGGTAAGGTATTATGGATGTTTTTGATGGCTTCTAACAGATGCTCTGCTTTCAAAGGCTTGCATAAGTGAGCGTTCATTCCAGCCTTAATCGTCCTGCTGGCTTCCTCACCTGATGTGTAAGCTGTTAATGCAATGATCGGAATATGAACACCATAAGACTCCTCCATCTTCCTTATCTGCCTCGTTGCTTCATACCCGTCCATATTCGGCATCTGCTAAACACAAAAACCTCATGTCTATATCACCATTGTAATATATATACCACTATTTTGTCGAACAATAATCCTAAGTATAAATCCTCACCCCAATGTCAAACCAAATATGCATATATATACAAACAAAATGGATTAATTTGTCATAGGATGATAGAAATCATAATCTTTACCTCGCAATCCATGAGAATATAATCGTAAGGAAGAACCAAAGAAGCTCCTCCTTGTTTCATTTGCTTGCCCAAACCATTGGAAACCAGCTCCAAAGCTAACTTACCATCTTCACAAAGCTCAACAGTCGCACCAAGCCTTGAAGTATGATGCATAGCCAGTTTGCCTAATACTCTACTATCTTCAGCAATCAAAATCTTTTTTCCCTTCAAGGGTTTCTCATTTTCCTCTTGTATATCTCCCTGCTCAAGTCCATGTTCATGAACCACTGGAGACTTGGGTCTAATACAAGACTGATACGAAACTGAATTCGTCATCTTCCACTGTCCCCCATTGCTTGAATTGCCATGATCTTCTATTTCATATTCGACATCTCGGGTTCGAGATTGGTACCTTGATGAACTTGGAACTTCAGCAACTTTAGCACTTGCTATCTTTGGAAATGCACCCCCAAACTCTGGAAGAAGTTTTACCACTTCATATAAACAATTTCCATGAAATGGTTTATACTTGACAATATCATCTGAATCGAAAATGACCCTCTTGCTGTTGAAGCCCATCCTATCATGCAGCATCGGATTTGCTAGCCAAACAACCTTGCAACAATCACTTTGAAGGTTACTTTTGAATTTACCGACAATCTTGCATAATTCCGAAAATGGTCCAGAAGTAACGTCGATCACTAGCAATATAGAGCTCGATACACCACGGAGATAAGTCTTTCTGAAGAGAGAAAGTATGTAGTTGTTATTTCCATCCATGGAACTTAAAGGCATATGATCTGTTGCTCCAATGTTGGAGCTAGTGGATGCGGATTTACTTAACCAATCATTATGAAAACTAAAATCCGATTTCCCAGAAAAACTGTGATGGGAATTACTGTTCCATTTGTGTTTTATTTTCTTAAGAGTACGAGGAAGTCCTTCCCACTGATCCACTACTGTTACTTTTATCCCAAGGCTCTCCATGAACTTCTGTGAAATCCTTCGCCGTTCATGATTTTGAATCAATAAAACGACATGCGATCCCTCTGCTTTAGGGCTTCCATGGCTTGGAGTTAGAATGCTTAAGCGGGGGCTTGGTGTCTGAATGGTCAACCTGTGGCTATGAGTCTGGCTGGTAACCATTCCAGAGTCATTTTGCTGCATGCCATCTATGGAATTAACCACTATTTCGATATTGTCTTCTTTTGTATCATTGTAAGACATAGACTCGCATACAGAGAGAAGAACATTGAACCTGAAGCAGCTTCCCTTTTCTCCAATTTCCTTGTCCACAATTCCAATTTCTCCATGCATTAGACGTACCTAGAGCAAATAAAAGGACAGTATATGTGAATAATCTGAGGTATTTTTGTCCTGAATAAGAGAATTTTGGTATATATGTGTGAGTGTATGTATGAAGGTACTGGTACTTACCAGAGATTGTACAATGCCAAGTCCCAAACCAGTGCCTCCTAGCCCAAGAGCAGTTTCTTTTACTTGAACATAGTTTTCGAAAACTGCTTTTTGCTTCTCTTTTGGAATTCCTTTACCAGTATCATCCACTTCAAATACAAAATCCATGGCATTTGGATCATCCATGGTTTCCAAGTCATCATGATCATTTGATTTGTTGTTCTTGTGGAATATGCAGCACAAGTGACTTAAAAAGCCATTCCTGTTTGAAGCAATAATGGAGTTCTTCAAGCTCAGTTTTCGAACCCAAGCTCGAATTGTTACCTGTCCCTCAGAAGTAAATTTCACAGCATTGCTTAACAAGTTGCATAGTATTTGCTTAAGCTTTCCTCTGTCTCCTTTGACATGTGAAAACTTTATTATAGACCCATCAAAAGGGTCCAAAACCACATCTACTCCTTTCTTTATACCAACAGGGTGGTAAAGATCAACCACATCTTCAAGAAGTTGTGCCACATCAAATCTATCCTCTTCTAATTGCATTTTACCAGCTTCGATTTTGCTTGTATCAAGAAAAGAATTCAATATACCTAAACAAGAAAACTTAAATGAATTATAGAAATACAAAATCTCAAATACACACACACACACACATATTAGTTTAAAAACAAAAAGGAAGACAGATTATTACCTAAAAGGTCCTTGATACATGCATCCATTTGTTTTAGATTTGTTTCTACTTGGGAACCAAAGGCAACTTCATCATAGCATATCTCTACCAAACCGGTGATGGCAGCGAGAGAAGCTCGAATATCATGGCTGGCACTAGCAATGGCAAGACTTTTGTTCATGCTCTTAGTTTCAGCTTGTCTTGTGGCCTCCATTTGTTTTATGAGCGACGCACACAGATGCATCTCTCTCCTTGCAACTCCAACAATTATAAAACCAAAACTTACAATGGATACACTCATTATAATGATTGTCGATATAAGGAAGATGAGTGCTATTTTGCTATACTTGTGAACCATACTTACTAGTCCATTTTGTGGAATGCTAGCCAAAACATACACCTGAAAATGCATATAAAATAGGATTTATATATATTATATATACACGTACAGCATAAAATTATTTAAAATTTAATGAATAATAGAACACACAAGTAAAGAACAGAAAACTATACTCTTAGTTCCTTGAATACTCAAAAAAAGATTTCATCTCTAGGAGAATATGAAACACTTCCTAGTTGGTCGCTATTTTGTTTCATCAATTGAAGGGAAACTCAATTACCAGGAAGGATCATGTGGGTATTTCACTATTTTGAAGCCCTTCTAGGAGTACTTCTCCATCTCTTATAGCTAAATACAAGCTAGCTATCTCCTTGAAAAATTACATCCAAGCCAAAATAGTTACTTTCTTCTTCAACCCTAAAGCAATAGGTCCTTAATTTCCCATTAAAATTTAATGTGTGAAGCAATAAAAGAGCATGAGCATTGCTCCATTTGGTTCCCATTGAGACATATCCATGTCAGGCTTCTTGAAACCAGCTTTCATTAACCATGCTACATTTACTGATATTTCTCTCCAATGTCACAGTCTAAAAGTTCTTTTTTTTTTTTTTTTTTTTTTTTTTTTT
>QANX01001166.1:63074-90204 GCA_003254975.1 Ochetophila trinervis
TTTTTTTTTTTTTTTTTTTTTTGATGATAAATAAAAATGTTGGAAAAATAGACCAAGTTCTTAAAGGACATAAAGAAAAGGAAGGCAAAGGCTAAAATGTTGGCGTACCCTTTTAATCGCAAGTGTTGGATGTACTCATGCCTACCGGACAATCTAGGTACATCTAGATTATAGTGTTTCACATGTACGATCGAGTATACAACCTAGGTAATATTAATAAAGCATACGTTTGTGTAATTTTTTACAATTTTATTCAAAAGTAATAAAGCACAAATGTACAATATCCTAATGGGAAGAGATAGCTGCTAACCTTGTTCTTAATCTCAAAAATTGCGAGATGAGATGCATTGATAGATGAACTCAGAATTTTAGGTGTATTCGTTGCTGACGAGTTTAATGGATGTAAAAGTTGTGCTTTGTTCACATCGGAGTGTAAGTTGAGAAAATTCTTGTCTACATGGTGCTCCACATGTTTAATCATACCATATAAACATGGTATGAAAAAATTGGGAGATAACAACATTGCAATAGCCTACAATTAATGATACATATGGTCAAAAGAAAATCACAAGTATAGCGCTACATCACAAAGATGTTTCTTGCAAGTTGTAACTATATATCAAATTTATTTCCAAGGTAAAATGAAAAAAATAATTCAAATTTAAGAATAAATATTAGACTTTTTGGCAATAACTCTATTGATAAAATAAGCGTTTTTATCACATGTTTGGGATAGAAGATTGAAGTGTATTGAAGTAGATTCTTTTAAATCTTGTCGAATCAAATTTTGCTACAATTAAAATAGTCTAATTTAATTGGATCAAGATAAAAATAGTTCAATCCTATAAAAACCAGTCTTGGCATTTCAAATAGGTGTTTAAAATTTGAGTTTATTTTTAGCAAAAATTTTGAGCATTGTCAAGGCAAAAGATTGGCTTAAAAACTTACCAAGAAGATGAAAATCAAGAGAAGAGGTTGTGTTACCAAAGAGTTGAGCTTCATTGATGCCATCGTGATAACTGATAAACCAATGTACTAGTATTAATTTCCTTTCAATTTTGTCTCGAAACAACATAAACATCTCTTTTTCTTTTCTTTTCTTTTTTTAATCGAACTCCTTAAACAACTCAAATATTAAGACAATAGCACAAAAGGAAAGACATTTTCATATATATATATTTTATCTAAAACGTTTTCTCAAAACAAACACTTTCACACGTAATTATGAATTTACAATTTTGGTAAAGAATTTGTAAATAAAAAGAACAATTCTAGCCAACATTGGTGTGGAATCAATAAATTTCAAAATCTAGTAGGCATGACATAAGGAGTAAATCTCTTTCATATGTATTAATAATTAAAAAAGATTTATATTTTACAATCCTAAATAATTCCACCATTTGATGATATATAAACGAAATATATATTCATATATTTGTTATATTAAGGTAAAATTACCTTCATCTAATAAGTTTCCTTTTATTCGATATTATGCTTTATTTTTTCGTAAAAAAAAATACATATATAATAGCTTCGACAATACACACTTTATTTTGTGCACATGAATTTTCTCAAATAGAATAAATATATGCATAATAGCTTATGTATTAATAGCTTCAATAATAAACACTTTTTCTTCTTTATTATTTTTCTAAAAATAAAAAAATAAAAATAAAATCCCTCATCTACCAGGACAAGGATCTTCTCCATTTCTAAATAAATAAAGGATTTTAATTTGGATTGACTAAATTGTGCCATATCAACATTTTAGATCCAATGGTTAGAATTATGCATGATAAACCATTATTTTAAACCATTATTATTTGTTCAGATGATATGCCATCATTATTAATGAATTTGGAAATTTGGAAATGATCTCATTACTAATCAATTAGTGCTGATTTTCTTCTATGACTTAGAATTAAATTCATTACTTTTAAGGATCTAGCAATCCCATTGTATAATCAAAATAATGTATTATATATTTCCTTGATAATTATCTTTCAATAGTGTTTAGAATTAAATAATAAACCAAAAGTTAAAAGCAAAGCTATGCTTTAATTTATTACAAAAACGAGAAAGAAAAAAAAAACACTAATTTTTACAACAACAAAAAAAAAATCTACGTATTAATTATATATAAAAGCATACATAAATTATTTCACAACCAACTTTACTTTTATCTTGTTTTATTATTTGATTTTATACATTATTAACAGATGACTATCATGCAGATAACATAATATATTATTTTTATTATATTTTGTGATTTTTTTTCCTTCAAAGTAATCAATTAGCAAATATATTTTGGGCAACCATATATTTGATTAAGTTATTTTTAATTCTAAATTATATAAGGAAATTATTACTAATTAACGAGTAATAAAATTGTTTCCAAGTTAATAATGATGTTATAACATAATTCTAACTATTGAATCTAAAGATGTTTGGATTGGCACAATTTAAGCCAAATTGAGATCTTTCATCTCTAGAGAAATGAAGATTTTCGTCCACCTACCATATACTTTTTTCATTCTTAATTCTTTTTGAACACATAAATGCAGTGGGTGTTTATGGTCTAATGTCTATAATATTATCAGGATGTATTTTTTCAACAAACAAAAAATAAAAATAAAAATCACTCACTAAATAACTTATAGGTTTTTCATTTAGACTTTTTAATGTCGATTTCTAATTTGACTTCCACTATATAATTTGAGTTTCTCATATTCTCAACAACCAAATAATTAAACAATTTTATTCTGAATGAACAAAAGAATTTCTTAGATAAAAAAATCTAAAGTACAAAAAACTCAATCTACTTCAGATTAATACTGAACAAACATATTGCATCCATAAATTCCTAGGGAAAAAACAATCATATATGTAAAAGAAAATAGATATTTTATATTAATTTTTAAATAACAAAAACAAAATATAGATAGTAATAGTAATAGAAAATAAACCTGCAAACTACCGCGCAGAAAGATGATGAGGATGTTTTGTTTTGATCGAAACAAGGTTTCTCAATGGAAAATATATTGTTGCGTAAGGGACAGAAACAGAAAAAAGGAAGGAAGATTGCATATGTTTCATTTATGTATAAATTTTGTTATACTTTCCAGACATTAAGAAAAAGTTAAAAAGGCAAAAATATCTTTATGGATCTGCAAAAAATCCACATATAGCATAATCAAAATTATTTAATTAACTGCATGTATCCAACAAGGAAATGCAAGAAAATCTACTTTTTTTTTTTTCTTTTTAAGGTTTTTCCATTCATTCAAAAGTGCAGAATATTTTCTTTTTTAGTTGTTCCGGCTGAGTTTTTTTCTTCTTCTTTTTTTTTTTTTGGGTAAGAGTTGTTCTCGCTGATTTTTACAATGGTAAAGAGGAAAGCACATGGATTAAAAGCATCTCCAATGGAACGTGAATTACTAAAATTAACATGCCATATAAGTAAATATGAACATTGTTTTGAAAAAATACACTCCAATGGTAATGTTTAAAATGAATGTCAAGCTGACGTGGCCTAGACATTGTCAAAGAGAACGTCTACTTCTGGAGGCTCTATCAGACATTGTCAAGTTGCCTAAAACGTAAAATTTACTTTAAAAATCTAATTTGTTCAAAAATTAAAAATACTTAATAAAATATATAATTAATTAATAACCATAAATAATATTTGTCCACATTACCATTAGAGAATAATTTTTAAATTGAATGTGCATTTATGCCACGTAAATTTAAACAGGATCTATTTTTATGCCACATATATAACAATCAACATTCACCACTGAAGATGCTCTTAAAGTTAGTGGTGCTAGTTACCGGGACTTAAAATTTTGTTACCTTATTTGGCTTTGAAGTGGACCATCTGATTATAATCTATGGTAGAGATTGAAAGTAAATTTAATCAATAACTGCTTTAGACTATGGGTTAATGCCCTTCTAATTTCAAGTATAGTGGATTTTTCGATTTGTATAATATACACATACATATATTATCATCTACGATTTGCTTATCATGTCGCCATTGTAGCCAACCATAAGGTAACCTATTTTATCAAAAAAAACAAACAAACCATAAGGTAAGCTAGGTTATATATATTATATATTTTACTTTTTCAAAATGCTTTTTGGTCCTTTGTCTGGACGGAGAGAAAGTGTAGAGATAGTAAGATTTTGAATTTTTGAATTATAATTTGCTTGGAGTGTGGTGGATTCAAATATTCACACGAGCATTAATTCGCTTTGATTGTGATCTGTGAACAATGAGAAAGATTAATTTTCAAGATATTGTATTTATACTCCTCCATTCATTTGCTAAGATGAATCTTGTAGAATTTCCCGGAACGTCAATGGGAAAGTGGAAGAAAAAATGAATACATTAAGGTACCGTTTATTAATGTGTTTGTTTTTTGCTTTTTTTACTAACTAAAATTTAGCTTGTTTATTTTAATTGTTTGCTAGTGTCCGTTAATATTAGCTAAATACTTTAATTAATTATAAATTTAAGATAAAAAAATATATAAATACTAAATAAAATACAATTTGAAAGTGTGTTGGTACTCAGTTTTTACTTTTTACATCCTCATTTAAATGTTGTTTCTTAGTTTTTGAATTTACATCCTTTTTTTTGCTTTTATAGCTAATTAATATGTCTAATAAATTTTAACTGTCATTGATTAACACTAATAAACAATTAAAATAAATAAGCTACACACTGTTTTGTAATATATATATATATATATATACACACAAAACGCTAACACAAACTTAATTTTTTTTATGTGTTTTTCAAAAGGCCAGTCTATGTGGCAACTTACTTGCCACTTTACATGAAATAAAAAATAAATAAATACATAAAAAAAAAAAAAGCCTATTTGTCACACTTTTTTTTTTTGGGCACACCACCAGTAAAATTCATAGTTACAGTTTAATTTTTAATTTTATCATTTAAACCGCAAAAAATAATAAAATCAAACTTAGAATATAAAATATAAAAAATTTAACATTTGAAAAAATATCAAATCATCATAGAAGTTATTAATTAGTTTATGTTATGAGTTCACCTTTTTATTTAGAAATTTAAATATAATTAATTAGTAGTTGACACATCAACATAGACCCTACTTGTAATGGTCACCTATCCTAACAAATTGAACAAGGGAAAGCTAGTATGTCAGCTTACATAGACATCCCCGTCCATTTCTGACAGGATCCATTAATTGGAATTTTAGGCATCCTTCAGGAATTACTTAGCACTAAAATGGTAGTTTATGGCTTTGCATTGTAATTAACCCTATTATTTAAGTAAATTAAAAAAACATACTTTTAGTCGAATTCACATCCCCTTTTCTCGCTTGATAAACCAAACTTTGACAATAATAATAATAAAAGTTAATTTCAACGAATTCTGACAATACAGCTGGAATATACATTTACTATTATATTTTTTATTAATATATATATATATATTTAATAACAATTGAATAAAAATAGAATGCTAATTGTATATGTCAAAAAAAATACATTGTAAAAAATTTTAAAAATTTAATTTAATTTAATTTTAGTCTGCAATTGAAATTAATAATAATAATAAAAGAGAGAGACTAGCATCACACAAAAAGGACAAAGAATAAGATTAAAGATAACTCTACGCTCAACATATCCTTTGAAGAGAATGACAGAATACTTGACAACATTATAACCATTGGATATATTCAAAGTTACAGCGTTCTTTAAAGTTGTTTCCTATTTAAATGATGTGACAAGAAATCCTTAATAGCAAATTGTTCCTCGAGTCCATGTTCTTTGACTGAATCGGTGTACTAAAAAGAGAGAGAGAGAACAACCTAACGGAAATAGATGGATAGCTGCGGAATGTCAACATCGTTGTCTTCGTCATCCTCGCATGCCACAACAACATCGAAATGTCGACGGTAAGGAGGAAGCTCCAATTTTGCCACATCTGTCGCCAGATCCACCATCTTCTTGTCCATCCGCTCCCTGTGTCGAGGGAACATACTATTATAAAGCAGACAACTCCCACATGAGATGCTGTAAGCATTCAGTCCTTTAGCTTTGAGCCATTCAAGTAGTTCCCTTAGAGTCGGATTGTCATTCAGGATCCACCTATCCCAAACAGTCCAGCTCATGTCCCGGTGCTTGATAACCTTTGGTGGAACCGGCTCAGCCATGGAGAACAAAGGTAATGCCAAATTGGCAAACGTATTTCGGTAGTCCTCTAGCCTATGTCCTCCATCCAAAACCTTGTACAGCTCCAAGCACACAAGACCCGTGGCCATTGCCGTGGTGGTTGCAATCGCAGGGATGATCCTTCCAGCAATAAACTTGGCTTTCAGCTTGTCAACCTCAGGTATGCTGTAATTTCTAGCCCTCATGTTGGCAAGCCCAGCAATTAGATCCATGTGATAGTTGGTATCATCATCCTGCATGCCCAGCTAAGTTTAATAAAGATCATGTAGATAATAGTCGATGATAGAATAATATAATGAACCTTAGAGTTATTCCGACTGTTCAAGGAGAATTTAAACAAAATGAATAAACATTATCAGAACGGCATATCCTAGAGCTATTTTCAGCCAAATAGCTTACTTTCAGAAAATATATAAAGAACATATGAACATATTCCAAGCATCATGCTAACAGATCCACAGCCATACAAGCACATTACTTCAGCCAATAATTAGAGTTATACAAAGTTAATCATGTTAATCTATAGGATTTATTGACTACTTCTAAAACTGTGTATGGAAAGTTGGCCATTTTAAGAACAGAAAAAGACAGGCAAAGAATATAGATATACCTTCTCAAACTGAACTGGTTTCATCCTGAACCCTGGCGGTAAGTTCTTTCGACAATGCTCCAACTTGTTAATCAATTCATTAATTATCAGTGCATCATCTACAGACGCAGCAGTAACACTAGTAGCCTTCTCATCAGTCACAATTTTGGCATCTTTCTTGGGCTGAAATTCTGGGACTATGACTCTATCTACAGCCTCAACCAACTTCTTAGGGTTTCTAACCCAGTCAGGAATTGGAATGCCAAATGTCTCTGCCCGTAGTATAGATGCTGCCATAACAAAATGAAGATGACCAGGATCATGAGCTGAGAATTGCAGCGGTTGGGGAAACCGCTTAGGGGCTGACCAGAATGGTGCTCCAGTACTAGTTGAAGCATCTTCAGGAAAAGTATAAATCAACTGCTTAACTCTGTTAGCAAAATAATCTTCAAACCTGAGAAAACAAAAATCATATTATCACAAACTAAATAACAAAATATCATTCTAACCTGTGATTCTAAGAAGAATGTATACCAAAAAAAAAAACAACTATCGATAAAGGAAATTACTTCAGGCGAGCCCAGAGAAGACAATCTTGAAATGTCTCGCATTTTTCTTTGTCAAGGCACTCAAGGACACGCTCCAAGTTATCCCTAGCCTGTGCATCACCAGCATTACGCATTGCAGCAGTATATTCACTTGGGTTGGTCAGATACGCATTCACTTCAGCTGGAGTCTTCTCGAGCAAACCCTCAAATTCTGATCGAGCCCATGTCAAGCAATGGTCAATGTTGTGTGGGAAGGAGTGCACAGTGCACATGGGTGCTTGCTTCTCAGGTGGATCTCTTGAGGCACCATAGTTTTCTGTTAGGTGAGGAATAACCATCTGAGTGTTGCATTTGGCACCGAGAGTCCCTGACTCAAGAAGTGGCTTCTGGAAATATAGGCACCTCTGATCAACATAAAGCCTGGCATTGACATTGTCTAATGCATTAATTACAACACTCAAATTTTCCCAGAAAGAATCATCAAATACATTCTCAGTTTCAGGCCCAACTCGATTCTGCAAAGCTTCAATATTGAGATTAGGATTTATTGATGCAGCAGCAGAAGCAGCAACTGTGGACTTGGCCTGCCCTATGTTCCAATCACGAAAGAGGAACTGCCTACTGAGGTTACTCTTCTCAATTACATCATCATCTGTGATTGTTAGCTTGCCTTGATTGCCACATGAAACTCCCATCAGGGCAACATTTTTCAAAAACTCGCATCCTAGTGCACCAGATCCAACAATAAACGCTTTAGCAACCTCTAGTTTCTTCTGGAGTCTGGATCCAAACACTGAAATTTGTGCATCATAACGGCTATTCAATGGTCTAAAATCACTGGAATCTAGTGGCTCTGTTGGAAGTGACTCCACTGAGTCAAAGTAGAAGAACTGTAAAAACAAGTTACCAACAGGTTACCACTTACCAGAATCAAAATTCAATTTACAAAAGTAACTTTCAGCTATTAGAAAATGTTAGCTTTTGTTGCAATAAAGAAAACATACTTAACATAGTTCTGCATGCAATAAAACAATCTGCTAGCTCAGTTATTATTTTTAACTTGTTAGTCCCATATTCCAATATTCATATCTAGATGTAAGCAGCAGTAAGGTGGGTGCTTGCATCTTAATTATCTGCTGTTTGTGTACGTAGCATCAAGTGTATCTGTTTTGCATTTGTGCATGTAAATTTTGATGTCAGTCTGAGAGAGAAAGAAGCAAATACAAGTAAGCTGTTTTACTAAGATGCTAAATGCTTATCAACACAAATAGAGCAGCTCAACTTTTTCACATCATGAATTATAAGTGCACACATGATCCAACCTTTATTACATAACAAGAAATCATAGCAATGTACAAGTACTAACCTGGAAGAGTGGGTGAAATTTTCCAGAGCATGCTTTTACAACCTCTTGTCCAACAATGCCACCAAACATGGCAGCCATAGGGTTCAGTACGGCCTTGGCACCAAAGGCAAAGTATCGCAAAATTTTTGGATTAATATCTTGCAGTCTCCCATCTCCCAAAGTCTCGTTGATATTGCCAGCAAGCAATATAAGCTTCTGAGCATCATCTTCTAAACCAGCAATCGGGAACCGTCCCAACTCAGACACAAACTTATCCAGTGCTTGAAAAGCCAAGTGTAGGAGAGGTGGTCGATCAAACTTGGAGAAATCACTCAGAAGAAAATCACCAGGATCATTAAGTGCTTCTTTCAATGGCTTAAAGTTCAACACTTTGGGTTGTTTCACCTGTGTGACAATACCACCTTTCTCATAGGTACCAAAATTTGTGGTATCCTCCTCAAGAGTAAAAGAATAAGGCCTTGCATTTTTAATCTTCCTAGGCTTTCCATCATTTAGTTCTTTCATTCCCCGAACTTCTGAGAAGACAACAAGATCCCCATCCTGAAACTCAAGTCTTTCATCATCGACACATGATATTAAAGCAGGGTTGTCATTGCTGATGGATGCAATTATACCAGTGTGTGGGTCTTCTCCATCAACATCAAAAACAGTGAACTCAGGTCCAAAGTCACAGAACACAGAACCAAAAAGGCCTCTAACTTCAGTTTTAATGAAGGCAATAGGAGGCTGATGATTATGACAGTAATCATTAAATTCAATGGCCTTTTCAAGACTGATATCAGTGAACACAACAGCCTGCAGTACCAAAAAAAAAAAAGAGAGAAGAAAAAAAAAGGTGAATCAAGAACACATTATGCAAAATTCAACAAAGATGTATGGTTAAATCCCAGCATAAGTAATAAATATATAATTAACCATCACAATTTTGAAAATCCAGATTTAACACCTCTATCAACAACCATGGAAAAATAAGCCAGTATTCAACTACACACAGACACCCAGACATGCCTCAACAAGATAACTTTTATACAATAAGCAGCAGATGAAAGTACCTGAAAATCAGAAAGTTGTTCTTTCTTCAACTCTGTAGTCAAGATATGCACAACCACAGCATTGTTGAGCTCTTGCAACTTTTGGACAGAAGCAAGTGCTCTGTTCTTACCAACATCATTCTCAGAAAAAAGAAAGTTACTGGAAAAATCCCAAAGCTCCACCACCCCTTCATCATGCAAGGTCACTGATTTGACACCAGCAAGAATGAGGTTCTTTGCTGCAAAGTAGAGATCACATTAAAGGTTAAAAATAACTAGTTACACGGTTTGAATCTCAACCCAAGAGAATAAAAATCTAAATTCAATATGAAGGCTAGACAACATGTCAGCACAATTCTAAACACAACTAGATAAACGTATAAAAAGACACCATTTCAGTCGTCTCATAATTGTCCTTTTAGGGGACCAGATAAATTAAGAAAGCCAGACAGCTCATAACTGAAATGCCTTAAACAACTTAAACTGTCAAAGTTTCTAAAAACCAATGCCAACAGGAGTCCTAGCAAACAATTACCATTCCCCGTACCATGAAATTAGAACAAATAAATTGACAAGAAAAAAAAAGTGAGAAACCCAAAACCATAGAAAGAAGAATCATCACCAATAGAACCTACGTCCTATATTATCAGAGCTAAACAGACTAGCATAACCAACTAGAAGGTTTCTAAAATTCATACCAATCTCAGCACCAAGACCCTGCAGCCCAGATACCAGGACATTCGATGCAAAGAGCCTCCGCATCGTCTCGCGGCCGTAGACTGCGAGCTGTCGGCTGTGCAGATCCTCATCGATATCGTGAGGGTTACTATCCCCCAAAGCCATGACGACCGTGTGTCCTTGTTCTTCTTTAGCTACGCTACTGCTACTATGATTGTTGTTGTAGTTGCTGCTGCTGCTGCTGACGCTGTTCTTCACCGTCGATTCGGCCGGTCCGGCGGTGTCGGCGGGGCAGCAAACGATCCGATGCTTCTTGATAGGAGATGCGCCTGCGCTGTTGTTGTTGTGGTTGGTATCACCGTCTTCTTCTACAACCGCTCCTTCACAAGGTCTCTTTCTTGGAAGCATATAGTGCAGTAAGCTGCTGAAATAGCCACAAAACCCCACCATCACCAAAACCACCACAAAAGAAACAACAATCAACCAGACTCCAGTACCATCATCGCCCACATATCTTTGGAATAAGAATCCAAGAAAGATCGGGCCAAAAGCTATAATCCCAAACCCTAAACCTAATTTGAGCATAATTCCAAGAGAAAGAACGAAGCAAAATAAAGATTAATTAAAGAGAAACAATGAAGAAATGAACGTACCGATTAATTGTATAAGTAGGAGAAGAATGGAATCTTTGCAAACGCGAGGTTCCAGTGTTTGATTGATGGGTTTTTTCTTCTTCTTTTCTTCTTTCTGTAAACTTTTCCTACAAGTTTCTACGGAGAGAAAAACTGTGAAAGAGCACTAGTTTGGTTTTTATACAGGGAGATTTGGGGAGAGAGACGAAGGGTATTTATGGATTTGCATATTCTGTAAGGTTTTGGAGAGCAAGGAAAATGAACAGCGGACAGGTGTCGATGAGTAAAAATTTATATGGAACTAACAGACTATTTATTAATTGATATTTAATTAATATTTATATAGTTTAAATATTTAATTTTATCATATTGGGTGTGAGTATAGGTTTAAGAATATTGAATAAATTTCAAAAAAAAAATTCCTTTCAAAAAACAAGTTTAAAAAATAGTGAGAGATAAATAGAAGAAAAATAATTAGTGATAAATAAAAATGATAATTTATCCAAATCAATAAATAAAATTAATAAAAAATGATACACATCTTTTTCTTTCTGCGGAGAGAGAAGGTAGGAGTTTCTAGAGAAAAGAAATGGTTTGGTTTGGTTCTCGAACAGAGAGAAGCCAGTAGAGGGGTATAATTGTAAAATGACGCTGTTACTGGTAATAGTAGTAGATACGTTGTCTTTTTGGTGAATGTCGTAGATACGTTGTCATACCGATTTAAATATACGTATTTTTCAGTATGAAAATTATAGCATTTCTATTTATTAGTTTGAATTGATGAGATTTAGTGTTAATAGGAAATCTAGCACCTTTTTTTTTTCTGATAATAAGAAATCTAGCACTTAATTCATTTAAACATGTTAAATTATTTTTATTTCATATTAAAAGTATATTGAGTTTTATTTTTAAAAATTAGCACTTTTTAGAAAGAGTAAAAAGCAAAAATTTAGAAATCCCACCATTTATGAATGCAAAGTGACAAAAGAGCATTTTCAATTGAAATTGTTTAAATTTAAATAGTATAAATGAACAATCAATTCAAAAATTATATTTCAATAATAATATGCATAAAAATTATTTATAATTACTAATTAAATATATATTCTTAAAATATTTTTAGTTTTTAAATAAAATAGATTTTTGAAAAAAAAAATTACTTTTTAAAAAATGTAACAATTTTTAATAGAGTTTTTATAAATAGACATTTAGATCAATTCTAATATAATGTGGTTATGTGGATGCCACATAAGCAAATATAGATATTGTTTTAAAATATATACCCAAAAAAAAGACATTGTTTTAAAAAAAAAAATACGTTATAATAGTAATGTTTATAATAAATGTCGAACTGATGTAGTCTTGATATTGTCAAAGCAAATGTTTACTTCTAGAGGTTTTGTTTCCAAAAAAAAATATTCTTAAAAGTTNTTTTATCAACGACGGTTGTTGAAGTAACCTTCGTCTTTGATTAACTTAAGACGACGGTTACAGTTAAAACCGTCGTTGATGTTTTTTAACCGTCGTCTTATTTTATCAACGACGGCTCTCTTTTTCAACCGACGTCTATATAAAAGTATGGCCGTCGTCAATAGCTATCTTCTGTAGTAGTGAAACTAATTTTTTAACTAAAATATATTATTGACATAAATAAGTTTATATTATTTATTTTTTGGTAATAATATTATTTATTTTTAAACATTAGATATATATATATATATATATATAATTAAAGGCCCCAATTTCTTTCATGTCTAAGGCCTTTTTTTTTCTTTTTGATAAAATTCATGTCTAAGGCCTCAAAGAAAGTAAAGCAGACCTGCATGTCCGATTTTTTAATTCTGTGACAAAGTGAATGAGTTATATTTTCAAAATCACCTGTTTAAGAAAAAACACACCAAAAAAAGTAAAGCCGACCCTGCATATAATGGCAGGGTCTATATTAGTATGACGAGTAAGTACAAATTGAATACGTCTTTCCATTGATAGGCTTCCTAGTCCCATCTATTCATTCATCCATAAATTGATTTCATTTTATTTTATTTTCTCCAAAATAAATTCTAGTGTCTTTTTTTTTGCTAACTAATAAATTCTAGTGTCTGTGGGGTCGTGCATCCCTCTTAAACTCTACGATGTCCCGTCATCTTATATGCAAAAAGTGATGTTATTGAAATAATGTTGTTCCTATTATACTTATAATTGTGTATTTTACTCATTAATTAAATTATAAATAAATAAATTTTTGAAATAATAAACAAAATTTTAAAATAATAAATATAAATTAATTGAATAATACATATATAATTGATAATTTAATTATAAACTAATCAGTATCTCTAGCATTATTTTATATTTAAATAGAATAAAAATATATTAAAAATGAGAAGCCTATCTAAAATTTTTGCCATATTTTTATTTAATTAATTCCATTGACCATATGTAAAATATATGTAAAATAACACCACGATATTTTTTTTTTAACTTTTTTTTAGAAAAAGACCACAATATATTTTAAGCAAACAAAATTTGACTACCTTTTCAGTGGCTCATAATTTGCTATTTTGCTTTTGAGACTAAATTTTTAAACCACGGGTTAGAGTTCCATCAATTTGCAGGTAAAATTTATATGAGACAATTTAAATTTGGCTATTTTATATGTTGAGATGGGAAATCAATGGAATTTTATTCTTTTATATTTCATAAATACATTAAAAATTGGGAAAAAAAAAAGAAAAAAAAAAGACGAGGACTTCTTACATATTATTATTATTATTATTATTAAAAAAAAATTATTGAATAAGAGGACTTTTGACTTGGAAGTTGGAATGCTTTCCCCTACCCATGTTGTTACTTTTTACGAAGACTCTTTCAGAAAATTGACAAGTGGGCCCCCTTAATACAAATGAACCCCAGTAACAAGTTAATTGCCGTTAGGTAGGAGTTTTGTACACTACACTCTATAATAATATTTCAGTATCTTCCCACGAATTAGTGAATTAGGCAAGAGCCTTTTATTTTTTGACAGTACAGAATGCCAAACAGCCAGCATCTAAGTGAAATAATATTATCCGACTAATTAAGTAACATAGTTGATTTTTTTTTATATAATTAATTGTGTGTTATTTACTTATCTTAAGTATTTATTAGTGATAATTAGTACTAGTTAAAGTTTGTTAGATATTTAATTTAATCAAAAAATATAAACACTAAATTGAGCACAACTTCAAATTATGTTGGATTTTTTGTATTTAGTTTTTGATTTTTTAATTTTTTTCCTTCTAATTTATAGTTATTTGAGATTTGTAACAAACTATAACTACTACTATTTAACACTAGCATAAAAATTACACACAAAAAAAAAAAACTACGTTACCAAAAGATTTACTGTTTAAGTTTTTATTTTATTTTTTTAAGTGCTACATCTAGATGAAGACATTTTTTTGTCTTATTAGTGATAGAATTCAATTTCATTTTAAAAAACATTTGCATATATTTTTTTCACATAAATTTTGTATTTTTCTATTAATATTTTTAAATAATGTGTCATCGGAATAGAATGAATATGAAAAAAAAATGGAGAATTTCATCTACACCTTTTGATTTATAGTATAATTTTAAATACAATTTTATAGTTCTGTATAATGTATAAACATCTTTTACGGAGTTCTAACTTAACACTGTTGTCCATATCAAATCTCTGTCAGAAAATAAAATGTCCAAAATACATTTGTATTGATTAAAATAATAATAAATTTTAAAATTTTGAAAAAACAAAATTTGAAATTTTTTTGTTTCAACCAGCAACTTCTCTCTCTCTCTCTCCTCCCTCCCTATCTCTCCTTTAATTTTTTCAAATAATAATAAATTTTGAAAAAAAAAATTATCCCTTCAACACTTTCATGTATCTCTCAAAAGGATACATCCAGCGAAAGAAAACTGGTCCACACAATCGTACTTCTCTAACCAAATGAACAGTTAGATGAACCATTATATCAAAGAAAGATGGAGGAAAATACTTTTCAAGTAAACACAATGTCTTAACAAGATCTGTCTGAATAATGTCCAAATTAGAAACATCAATCTCTTTTTTGCATATAGCGTTGAAGAAAAAACAAAATCTCATTATTACATGTCGGACATTTGTTGGGAGGACTGATCGTAGTGCAACAGGCATTAGTTGTTGCATTAAGGTATGCAAATCATGAGATTTCATGCCTTTCAACTTCAAATCATTCATCGACACAATATTCCGAAAATTTGAAGAGTAGCCATCGGGAACTTTTAAATTTGCCAAACACTTGCAAAAAGTTTTCTTCTCTTCCTTGGATAATGTGTAACATGCAGGTGGTAGATATGTCCTTCTCTCTTCAACAACAGGAGCCAAATTACTTCTTATGCCCATTTCGACCAAATCAAGCCGAGCATTAAGTCCATCTTTAGTTTTTCCAGGAATGTTAAGCAATGTGCCGACAATGCTCTCACATACATTTTTTTCAATATGCATGACATCTAAGTTATGCCTTACATACAATGACTTCCAATAGTCAAGCTCAAAAAATATAGACTTCTTCTTCCAGCAATCTCGATCAGCAGTAGACTTTTTTCTCTTATTACCACTATCAAATGACTTAGACTCAAGTTTTCGAAGTATATCTTCTCCCGTCACAGGTAAAGGAGTTGGACGAAACTCGTGAAATCCATTGAAAGACTTCTTTTGCTTTCGAAAATGATGATCACTCGGAAGAAACCTCCTATGTCCGCAATAACTCATTTTTCTACCATTTTTCAAACTTTGAGCACATGTGTTCTCGCTGCAAATAGGACAAGCAAAATATCCTTTAGTGGTATGACCAGACAAATTACTATATGCAGGTAAGTCATTTATAGTCCACAATAATATTGCTCGCAAAGTGAAAAATTCTCGCTTACACGCATCCCAAGTTCGCACCCCCTCATCCCATAACTGCTTAAGATCGTCAATCAATGGCTGCAGATAAACATCTATATCGTTGCCAGGCTGCTTCGGTCCAGATATCAAAACTGTCAACATTATAAACTTCCGTTTCATACACAACCATGGTGGAAGATTATATGTAACAGTAAGCACAGGCCAACAACTGTATTGAGAACTCATATGCTTATGCGGGTTAATGCCATCAGCTGCAATCCCAAGCCTTAAGTTTCGACATNTTAAGTTATTTCCTATATATACTTTTATAATGTATTAATTCTAACAAATAAAAAATAAATTTGTTTGTTGAATATAAACAGATCGGCATGAACAAGAACGTGCCGGCACGAGCATGACACAACACAATAAATAAATAGGTCGTCACAAATAAAGTACCATAAATAAATGGGCTAGCACAAATACAGCACGTACATTAATCATGTCAACACGGCATGACCCATTTGATACTTCTATTCACAGTAAAAACTACAATAACATAGAATCCCGCAAGAGCTGGTAAAAGATAGGTCTAGGTAAATAAAACGAAAAACTAACATTCAAAGATAAAGAAAGTTTGGCAATCTTATATGTTAATATATTGGTATCCATGCCTGCCCAGTTCAAACGAAGCTTATCTCGTACAAACAAAACAATATATGGACTCTCCCATTTGATAGGCTTCTCCAAACCATTGACATTATTCACCACCATCTGCACATTCACATTCCAGCACACCTTCAGGGCCAACCCAACATCCAATTTGAGATCTTGAAGTTATGCCAAGTAGGGGAGGGAAGAATTGAAAGCAGGAATCTAGTTGTATTAGTTGGCCTTTCTCATCCCTCACCACCATCACGAACACAATAGCTTATCCTCCATTCACAGCATCAACATTAATTTTCAACCATCCTGACTCTGAAGGTTTCCAACACTTCCCCCTCTTGATACTGACAACAACATGGTCCAAGAATTAACATCTAGATTGAAATACTTGATGTTCATCATAAAAGTTTCACAACAAATTTCAAGTTCACATGCCCCTAAAAAACTTTGATAGTTTCTAAGATACCAAATAGTATGAAAAAGAGTAATCAATGACAAAGATGGAAGATATTTATCTATTGTGTCACCATCTAACTCCTCCACTGGTAAAGGCAAAGCTTAAACACTAATTCCATGTCCAAAGTAAGTAACCAATCCCAACAAAGCTACCACCCACTGCTGAAAGCCGCCTTACAAAAGGGCAGTCTATGAATAGATGGGTTAGGGATTTCTCCCTTTTTTTACAAAAAACACACCCCTGCCAATTGCCATCCAGTGTTCTTTGCAACATAGCCCTAGTTGGAAGAATATTTGACAACCCCTCCACACAAAAAATCTTTAATCTCTCATGGATATATTTTTTACATAAAGTCCTTTAAACTGGGGGTTCTTTCGAAAACTTATCAAGGCATAGCATCCAATACTTGCTTCTCATAAAAAAGGCTCCTCTGTTGCTTCCAAGCGAACAAAGCTTGTCTGAGCAGCTGAAAGATAGCCATTTAATTTTTGAGATTTTTTCTACCTTCTTAACCAAACATAAACTAATAAGAATGGTGTAGTTCCAATCGTTCTCCTCCAAACTCTTTAGATCCGCCAAAGTAGACATTTTTTCAGCTCTAACTCTTGGGCTTAGTCTTTTGTGGAGAAGGTCAGGAATCCACGGGTTCACCCAATCTTTATAAGACTGCTATTCCTAAAACTAAAGCAAGCTTCCTTGTATAAGATATTTTTTGTGTAGAGAATGTTCTTCCATGCATGGGAATCACTCTGCTTTTGCTTACTATCTATAATTTGTTAATTTTACTCTTATGTAGCCATCCATAAAGTAAGTTAAGCAGCATACTAGATTATAATTGTTATATAATTATATGTAATTGGACGTGGTCCTCCACTGTCCAAAATGATTTTCTACTTTTGATTTGTCATGTCACTTAATCAGAAAATATATATATATATATACATATATAAAAAAAAAAACTATTGTTAACAATTCTTTCCCAAAATAAAATAAAATAATAATAATATGTAACGATTTACTGGTTTATTGAGTCTCATCTAAAAGTGTTAATCAAGTTGATTTTGCGGTCCTAAGCTCATATATATATATATACATACTATACTATACTATACTAAGGCATGATCTATGACTAGTCTGGAACTTTATCTTTGATGGTACCATTGGATTAACTCCTAAGCCAAAGTTTTACAATCCATCACTTTTATTGGATTGCATCCCACGGTTTATGGTCGGTCAGTCCCAAAAGCATGTCCACCTCTTTGGCCCATAGATTATTTTGGCCTCGCAATAGTTTTTTTAGTAAATAAAAAAGATGTCTAACAACAACAAAAAAAATACCCTTCCTATGACGCACATAAAATGTCGTCTGGAAGGCTTTAGATAATGGTTCAAAATCGTTGTATTAAGCATCGACGTAAAAAGTCCTAAGAATAAATGACGAACAAAAACTGTCATCTTTAGCATCAAATACGATGGTTTTTACGCATCGCCTTTACATCTATGATACGTCATATCCACATGGCTAATTCACAAATAATATGACGAACAAAACGCATCGTGCATAGTCTGACATGGCAAAATATGCCTCATCTTTGGTGGATGCACGACGGACAATACGCGTTGTATTTGGTTAGCAACGACACCAAATGTGTGCCGAGTATGTCCATCAAAGACGACGCACAATGTGTGTCCTCTATGCCATTACAAATGTCTAACACGACGCACAATGTGCATCGTGTATGTCTTCACAAAATGCTCTGGCAAACCCATTACCACTAAACTCTTACCCAGGTCATAATAAATTTGACCCTGTTTTCTAGCAGAGAAGACTTTCATGACGTACAAATAATTAATATCCACCGCACATTTCTAGATAAAACAGTTCTTAAATTAGTTAAAGCTTCTTTAATCATTTATACACTGCAAACTAATGCTAACAAAATCGAAGAAAGACTAAACCCAACTAGGATGCTTTTAAGAATTGAATTTTGGATCAACATTGGGAGAAAATAAATTTGGGTTTCGTAGTGGCTTTCAAAAAGCCGAGCTCACTTTCAACACCTGCGTAGCCCATGGCACCAAACCCTCGTCGCCTCCTCTCTTTCTCGACAATAGCATTGCCATCGCCGAAGTCTAGCTCTACGAAGACGTCGTCCTTCGCTACGTTAGCTACAAGGACCAAACCCAAGTCTCCGATCCAAACCTGGACTCCTGGTTCCTGGACGAGTTCAAGTCCGTCCCGTCGTCTTTCCCTTTGGATTTTGAAATTTGACAGCTGGACCACGCGGTGGGAAACGTGGCGGAGCTGGGTCTAGCCGTCTCATGCGTGAAAGGGTTCACGGGGTTCCATGAGTTCGCAGAGTTCAAGGTGAAGGACATGGGGACGAGCGAGAGCGAATTGAATTCCATGGTGCTGGAGAACAACCACGAGACGATGTTGTTGTCGATGAACAAGCCAATTTTTAGGACGAAGAATAAGAGTCAGATACATACGTATTTGGAGCACAATAAAGGAGATGGACTACAGCATCTGACGCTGGATGCCATAGATAGATAGATAAATATAGATATGTTAAGTCGTGCAAAGCTTATTTATGACGCACATTGTGGATCGTGTAAAGCATTTAAACGATGCACAATGTGCGTTGTCAGGGCTTGTTATACACGACGCACATTGTGGGTCGTTTTGGCACCTTAAATGGTGTCGTTTCCTTATATACGACGGTCTTGACTGTCATCTTTAATGTGTTTTGCACGACGTTGAAAAAGCATCGTGATAAGTTGTCATGTCATGTCATGTCATGTCACCTTAACTTCAGGCGTGGACATATGTATTTTACGTATTTTATATTATAAGCATTGACGATGATTTTTTGTTGTGCATCGTATTTTTTGACGACGTTTTGCAATTTTCACATCGTAATTATGTAATTTTTTTAATAATTATATATTAATTCAAATTGCGTCCTCTTTAATATTTAATACGATGTTGCTTTTTTAATGCATTGTAAATTATAATTTGAAGGTCATCAGAGTATCATTAATTTTTTTTAAGTGTCTCCTAGTAGTATCGTAGACAATAAATCATAAGCCCTGCACCGTACAATATTGCAGTTTAAGATCCGTCTTATACAATAACAAAGCTTACTAAATCTCAAAATTTAACACATAGACTTGTAAATATAAAATTCGATTCACTTTTCATAAGCTGTGAGTTTTGAGTATAGAACAGCCGTCTCTTTGGCGATATGGAGGTGGATTAAAAAATTCATTTGATTTTATGGTGGTAAATAATATTGTAATCGAGGGTTAGGTAACTTGGGTCTTAGCAAAAAACAAAAAAAACAAAAACAGAAAAGAAACGACTCATTGTAAGTTGCAACCCATATGGCACACATGGGCGTCATTATCATGCCATAACTCCCGTGAAAAAATAATAATAATTGCATACAGTTCATGTCGAAGAATCAAAAGACTAATGTATTTTCTGGTGCACCAGATCCCTTTCATAGGGCAAGTGCAGAGCATACTCATAACATCTCTGGTGTTGATGAACAAGACATAGTAAAGGAACTTTGAGAAAGAACAGGGAGAAATTAGCCGGACATCTTAGAAAATAGCAAACCAGACAATTTTATTTGATTTTCCTCTTGAAAAACAAGAGAGAACGGGGCTCCTTTTATAGCCGGAGAAGGCATCATTACAAACACTTTTACCCTGGGTAAAAGCAGAAGGGAAAAGCAAAAGTAAAAGCAACAAATCAATTACATGAGGGGAAAAGTAAAAGCCACCGAAAGCATCACATGCTATTCTGGCTGGGTGACACGTTGAGATTTTGGTAGTCCGAGTCATCCGAATCCAAAGATGCATCTCGCCCGAAATCTTTCCACCAGGGAGCAGTAGTAGTATCACGTGGGCTGTCTGTCTTCCACTGAGTTCCAACATTGTGGTCCATCTAGATGTCAAAATGTTCTTCATAGGGATCCTGGGAGTCTTGGAACAGAGAATCTTGAAAGTTAGGAGAGGTCTGGGAGACATCATTGGCCCTATTGGTAGGATTGTCAAAATCACCAGAGGGGCCTAAATCCATAGGAGTAGGGTTGGAAGGGCCTGGTTCGAGGATCCTTGATGGGCCGGGATTTTTCGGATATGAGCTAAGAGGAGAATGGTCAGGGATAATGAGGACTTCATCAGGACCTGAAGTCTCATCAAGGTTATTAATTTCTCGAAGGAAATCTTGAAGTAAAGGTTTCTGAGTAATAGATAATTGGTTATTTGAAACAGTGGCCCATTCATAAGCCATTCCCTGAGCCCATAATTTGCCAGTTGTTTTGTTGAAGTAGTATGGCCTATGAAGTATGAAGATGGATGATGTTTCCTTCTGTTTGTCTGGTGGGAGCTTCCATAAGTTCTTGTGTTGAAGAATCTTGTAAAGTTCTTCCCTCCACCATTGAAGGTTGTGAAACCATTCCAGAAGGGTCCAGAGAAGGGAGTCATGGTTACTTGTATTTATCAGATGATCAAGGAGATGAAGAGTAGGAAAGACAAGAGCAATAGAATGCTCTGTAATACAACACCATAGATACCAAAGAAGCTTATTAGTAAAAGTCAGCCTTGGATCAAAGTAGAATGGGACTATAGAATATAACTTATTATTCCATAGAGAGGCTCTATGAGGCTGATCGAGACAATGGAGCACATGGTACAGATAGGTAGTTCTTTTTTCTTGTGCATAAGCAAGGATGATGTGTGGGGGAAAATGATCATTAAGATCAAGAGGAAGGTTTCTCTGGATAATTGCTCGATCAGGGAGATGAGGAGGGTTGGCCATCATAATCAGGGGAAAAGAGGATATGCGAGAGATAAGTTTCATGGAAGGAGGCCTTGAGAGAAAATCTGGAAAATTTTCTTGTCCTTTAAGATGCTTGATCGAGAAGTCATATTTAGAGAACCAGTCCTTGAGACGAAGAAGTTGCTTATCAGGAAGAACTTTGTTTTTAAAGTCAAGGACTTATTGAAAGGACGAATTGTCCATGTTGATCAGAAAATGGTATCCAAGCAGATGGAATTCGAATTTTTTAATACCATATTTCACAGCAAAGATCTCCTTGTAGATGGTGTGGTAGTGCTTCTCTGCTGGAGAAAACTGACCGCTAGCATGGGCACAATAATGTTTTGTTCCATGCTGATCTTCTTCAAGGAGAAGAGCTCCCCAATAATCATCACTAGCGTCAGTCTGCAGGATCCGCTGCCCTGTACCAGGGATCTTCAAAGGAGGAGGATGAGCGGCTATCTCCTTAAGGGCCTTTACGGCCTGAGTTTGGGTAGAGCTCCAAGGAGGAGAATTTTTCTTTAGCAGAGCAGAGAGCTTACTCATGTGATGAGCAACCATGGGGATAAAATCCCTTACGTAGTTGATGATTCCCAAAAATTGCTGAATCTGCTTCTGGGTAAGATTTTCATCTAGGAATTTAACCAGCTCCTGCATCAGATGATCTCCTGGTTGATAAATTTCGTCACGGATATGCAACCCAAGGAAATCAATAGAAGGTTGAGCTAGAAAGCTCTTTTGCTCAGAAAGCATGATGCCATGGTGATGAGATATATCCAAAAACTGAGTCAGCAGAACTTGATGTTCTTCATGGGTATTGGTGAACATGAGGATATCGTCTATGTAGATGAGAGTGTTATTCAGGATAGGCTCAAATATTTTTAACATTGTTTTTTGGAACAGAGATGTGGTAACCTTAAGCCCAAATGGGAGAACAGTCCATTGGTACTGGGCATTAGGAATGCAAAAGGCTGTTTTGGGCCTATCAACGGGATCAATCCCAATTTGCCAAAATCCAGCTTTAAGGTCGAATTTAGAAAAGATTTTTGCTTCATGAAGCTGGGCAAACAAGGGTTGGATCTTTGGGAGAGGAAACTTGTCATCTTTTAGGAAGAGGTTTAATGGTTTGTAGTCTATGACAAGTCTTTTCTTTTTTCGGATAACCTCGGACCTTTTCTCAACATAAAAGGCCTGGCAGGCCCAATCAGAGACAGTGGGTTCAATGAGACCCTGGGCCAGGAGCTGGGCACATTCTTCACGGGCCAGCCTTAAGTCTGAGGGGGTCATCCCCGGATGAGAAGCCTTTGTAGGATTTATATCCTCATTTTTCTTGAAAGGCAGTTGGACAAAGAAAGCCTGATTTCTCCAAAGAGGAGAGGGATGCCGTTTTTCAAAATCTTCATGAGAATTTGCACACAGGCGAAGGAGGCTTTTCTGAAAATCAGAATACTGTGGAGGAGCCTGTTGAAGAGAAAACAATTTGGGAATATTAGTATAAGGTTTGAATTGGTTCTTATACCTGATTCCAAGGGGAAGGATACGAAGGTGCTGAGCTTGGAAGTAGGTATCCATTCCTATCAGAAGGTCTTTGTCAGGGAGTTTACTTCCTAACACATGAGTCCAGATGACACAATTAGGAAAAAACTTGATTCCTATTTTTCTTTTTGAAATTAATTTGACTGAGAAGACCTTGTCGTCAGCTGCCTTGAAATATTCTTTATGAGGAACCCATTGGTCTTCTGGCAGAACAGAGGGATTCATCATAGTCTTGTGAGCACCAGTGTCCATGTAAGCAATAAGCTTAATAGGGACATCATATTTGGAGAGTAATAAATCTATCTCAACATTGGGAATTGGTGGAGAAGACTGACTGCCCTGATAGACTTGATTGAGGCAATATAGAGGACCATGACCGTCACTGGAGCTATCTGAGGAAGACTCCTGGAGAGCAAAAATAGTGTCTTCATCATCCTGGGATTGCTCCGCGAAGAGAGATTCAAGCTCTGCGTCTTTATCATGTCTGAAAGCCAGCTCCATTTGGAGAGTCTGGATAAGTCTAGCAGACTTCTGTGGTTTATTTCGGCATTTCTTGGCAAAGTGGCCCCTTTTTCCGTAGATAAAACAGCGATATGATTTGCTGTCCTTTTCTCCTGGAGGTTTTCGTTTGAAAAAACGAACCTTCTTTTTGAAAGAGGTTATGAATTTCCTTTTCTGGGGAGCGGAAGAGGAAGAGTAGTACTTCTGAAAATGACGGCTCTTTTTTGTAGAGCAGGAACACTTGTTATCTTTGCATTTGATCTGAAGATAAGGCTTTTGGCATAACTTTTCAAACTTAGAACCTCTGCTCATGAACTTCGTCCAGTAAGAATGTTGCTCGCATATTTTTTTCAAGGCAATAAGAGCCTTTTGGTGGATTTCTCCGAGAGTGAGGTGAATAAGACCTTTTTGGTCAGAGGCAACCTCTCTTTCTAATTCAGGTTGAATGTCATCAGGTAGGAAGGTAATGTAGACTTGCTTAAGTTCAATGCTATCGAATCCATTAAGAGCATAAAAGAGTTTAGACATTCTTTGGTAATGAATATCTAAATCCTTTCTTTTTAAAGAACAGCATTTCATGGCAAAATAATCTTTTCTGTTCTGCTGCTCCTGGGGCTGAGACTTCCCTAAAAACTGAAGACGAAGCTCTACCAGAGCCTGGTTGAGAGGGAAGTTTAAGAACTTGAGCTGTCTGTATTCTCCCAGAGATTGCCACCAGTCTCTAAGAAACCCAACGGTTCTGGATAAGAAATCAACAAGGATGATCCTAGGATTTGCCTCAGGGCGTACAGCTTGATTATCAATCCAGGCAGCAAATTCTTTGAACTTATTATCCCACTGATGAGGGGGAATATCATCAAGGCTAAACCAAGGGCCGGTGTTAGGTTTAGGGAATTCATCAGTTGGCAACGGTCCTAGAGGGGTGTTAGTTTCCCCAATATCTTCATCTGAAGGGATCTCAACAGTCGGATCAGGACGAGATTCTTGCCTGGTAGTGCCTGAGGTAGGAAGGTCTGCCATAAAAAGATTAGTGATTTCAACAAGATCACTGTCATAACTTGCTCCACTATAATTTGTAGTGGCAGATGTTTGTGAAGAATCTTCAGGAAGAAGGGTCTAATGACTAATGGCCATCTGTTGAGGTGGATGCTGGCCAAATGTACCATCATGGGGATATGAAAGAGGGGGAGATGGCATCCTTGGTCCAGGTGCAGGCTGCATCCTGGGTCTCAGCGTCAGCCTCCGAGGAGGAGGGAAGGAAGAGAGGTCTTGGGGGAACCTTCTCAAGAGCTCATAAGTCATCGTGGGAGCCGAAGAAGGAGCCAGAGTCGCAAAGCTATACTGCTGGATATTTGAGGATGAGGCCTGAGGATCCTTGTGCTTTACATCATCAGTAATTTGCTGAAGCTGTTTCTGCATCTGTCGAAGCTTAGCCTCTTTTTCAAGATATTCTTGGCCAAAAGAGCCCTGTCGGATGAGCCGTTGAAGCTCAGTATGGAGGAAATCTATTTTGCCGAGAAGCTTTAAGTAGAAAGTCTGAAGTTCTTCACCAACTTTCTCGTCAAGATAGTGAGAATGTCCAACAATCTGATCAAGCTTGCCATCTATTCTTTGGAGAGTATTGGTGTTGCTCTGAATGGCAGCAGACTGCCAGTTAAAGACTTCTTCACCAGTGGTGAGAGGAGCTATCTCTCCTGAGGGGGTAACCTTCTTTTGAAGGACAAAGGGCCGAGTAGGAGCAGGGGCCTTGGGGAAGGCCGGAAAGTCCATATCATAAGAGCTCTGGGATGTAACATCCCGTTTTGAGAAAAATAATAAAATTTTCAAGTTTGACTAGTTTGACTTTTAGTGGGCTCGGAGTTGACTTTTTGTGTGGTTATATTTTTTCTTTGACTTTGGTACCGTTGCGTAGAGCTAGTCGATACGAGTTTGTAGACTAGCAGCATGCTCGATTCGGAGTTAAGACCGGGAAGTTATGGTCATTTTAGTGTGAGGGGCAATTTGGTAATTTGGCAAAAACTGATATTTAAGTGTGAGAAAAGACAAAAATGTCCCTGTCTGCATCCTTAAAAATCTGGAAACTTCCCAGCCATACCCGATCTTCCCCTCTCCACCCCTTCACCAAGCCACTTTCGCACGCCGGTAGCCGCCACACGGTGGCCGGACTTGGCCGACCACCACCCGGAAATCGAAGCCAGCAACCTCCTCTTCCTTTCCCCACCAGTGGTTCGCCGTGAAACCACCTGGATCGCCGGAAATCGCAACAAAACCGAGAGCTTGTGAACAGTTTGAACAGTCGCGACACCACCTTTGGCCGGCCATATCTCATTGTTTTGGTGAAGTTAAGGAGAGTTCTTGGTACCGTTGGAAAGCTGGTGCGACGATCTACTTTTTGGTACCGAGTTTGACGCCGGAAACCGCCGGAGCACGCCGGAAAACCACCGCAAAGTCTCGGAAAACCACCCCGAGGCAGTCACCTTTCCGGCTAGATCTGCTCTTATCGCCGGCTAGTGGCACAACACAGCCACCACCATCGGACTCAGAACACGCCGGCGACCAGATCTGCACTTTCCCGAGCTCCGACAACCACCACACGCGCCCCACGCGCCGCCGTGACCGAGCCTCACGCGCCGCCGTCGATCTCCTCCTTTTCTGGCGAGTGAGTGCTCATCTCCCGTCCCGACGCGTTCCGGGGGTCGTGGGCAAGCTTGCTGTCCAGTCAATTTGACCCAATTTCGGTCGGATTTGGAAACGCCCAATTCCGGTTGAGGTCCGATCTTCCGGGATCGATTCCGATCAATTGCTACAACGAATCTTGAAATTGAAGGTAGTTTCTCGTTCCTTGCATCTTCAATTTCGTTTCGGTATAAAGTTTGTTGAAATCGGACTTGAGACGGAGTAATTCAAATTTTGGGGATTTTTGCCGTTGAGGGCATTTTGGTAATTACTGAAATTGAAGAGCAATTTTGGTATTTAGTGTTTTAATCTTGTAGTTGGAGACTTAGAGGACTCCTTTGAGCCTTTGGTTAGTTTTTGGTAATTAAAAGATTTTTCGGTCAATTATTTTTAGGTGTTCGTGCACGTTCGAGGGCTGGACGGAAGATCCAGCAAGAGCACGCGTCAAACCAGTGAGTGCATTTATTTTCTAAATCATTTGGGAATATATGCTATATTTGATTTCATTT
>QANX01001166.1:91931-115279 GCA_003254975.1 Ochetophila trinervis
ATATGAGCAGGGATGGACTTACAGCTTTGTCGGAGAAGCTCATGGATGGGTGTCCTCGGGGGAGGAGGAGATTTCATCAAAGGAGTAACCCAGGGGGAGTCTGGATCATCAGGGTGGTGTCTTTTATGATGAGAGACAGGTTTACACCTAGTCACCGACTTCCTTCTTTCTGGGATATAAGAATCCCTAGGCATCCTGATACCATCATCATCATCAGAATGGTCATTGTGACAGTCACAGTCTGGGTTACATTTTTCTACGGCAGTATCCCATATAAAATGGCCATTGATCTTGTCAACATATATCTTTTTACCATTTGGGTAGAACTGTGACACCGGGATTTTCTTTTCTGAGGCCACAAGGAAAATGGCCATGGACTGAGCAAAGGGAAGACCGTCAGAGGAAGAGGCTTCTGACTCTGTGACTTCTTCGGGAACCTTGTAGGTCGTCTGGATGGTTCCATCAGACAGCCTTTGGTAAAAGGAGGCAGGGGCCTGAAGAGTGATTGGGGCTTCATGAGCCCTCTTCTGCAGCTTTTCATAATTGGTTAGCCAAGTAGAAGGCATTCTGTCTATCAATTCCTTTCGACAGAGAGAAGGAGGAAACTGGACGATAGAAGGAATATGAGGCTGTTCTTCTGCAACAGAGATGAAGGCAGGACCCTTATCTTGAACCGGAAGACAAAGGTTAATAGCATGATCCTGAAGTCTGTAGATGAGTTGGTGATGGATTGTGCCAGCATAAGCAGATCCAATCTAAGGGGCACCCTGCATCTGGATCTGGATCTGAAGAGCTGAAGTGAGGTTCGGATCTCTTAAAGGCATGTTGAAGTTTAAGTAAAAAGTGAGCATCACACTTCCACTATTGAGGGTGGTAGTGATGGTACCAATAACAGCATGTTCATACAGTATGAACCTTCTGTTAAGAAGAGACATCCTGGCAGTAGCAGGAATGTTCGGACGACCATGGAAGCTGAGAATGACACGGATGGCTTCGAAATGGAGGTGAGAATATCCTTGATCACGCCACTGATTTATATAGTCCTGAGGGATTTCAAGGGTGATATATTGTTCTTCAGGAGTAGCAGGAACAAGACAGTGGTCCAGACTGGTGGTCTGGATGAGTTCTTTAGTATAAACACGACGGGGAGAGATAAGTTGTCGAATGGATCTTTTATGTCTTTTGAAAATGGCATAGGGACTGATGAGAGGTTGAATAGTGGGGTCGATCGGGGATTCTTCTGGAATATAAGTGTATTCCATCAGATTGGTGATAGTACGGGAATGAGGGGTGAGATTCTAAGAAGGAATAGAGAAAGTAGAAGATGATGTTCGGAAAGAGTCATCAGAAGAGGTAGAAGGAAATCAGTTCATAGCTGTAGGAAAAGGATTAAAATTGTCCGTAGATCTACGAGAATGTTGCATGATTAAAAGATTTCTTTCTCTCCGTTACCTATACTAAGAAATGTTCATCAAGCTAGGACAGAAATAGAGTACGTGGCATTGTTATACCAATACACGAGATTTGTAGTCACAAGGACAACTTCCTCTAGGTACTGATTTCCAGCCGATATACCGCATTTTTGACCGAAGAATGGCTTTGATACTTTGTATTTTTATGTGATTTTTATTTGTATTTTTTATAATTATGTAGTATATAAATTTGATGACATATAATTACATACAATGTCTATACAGTAATAAAATGATATATATAAATTTAAAGTAATTAATACTATATCAGTCATAAAAAAAAAAAAAAAAAAAGGAGGTAAAAATCCAAAGAAAAGTTTAGGCAGTGAGTGGGAGGAAAGAGAGTAAAATGAACATGCTTATGCCATTGCTTGGTAAGTGCTTACAAGCTCTTAATTGGTAGTCAAACAAAATACAACAAATTTTGGGAACCTTCTAGGCAAATTCCCTCTATACTTTGGTCCAAAATCTTTGTATCATTTTTTTGGTCTCTTCTCATTTAACAAGTCCATGAGAATTTGAGTACTAGAGAGAAAATATATAGGAAAGCAACCAATATATTCTTTGTTGCTTTTTAAGAACAAAAAACCAAAAATTCTAACTTTCTTTAGCCGGAAAATGCTGTGTTTGAGTACTTTGCTTTTGTTTTTGTAAACATATAATAGGGTAATACAAGTATGGAAAGAAACAAAGTTCTAAATCCAATTTAGCATGATCAACTTAAGAGTGAAAAATATGAAACACATTTTTCTCACTCACTAATAACACATTCCATCTTAATGCTAGCTATTCGTAATTTTTTGACCTTAGCATCGATTTGATTGAGGGATAAACAAAGCAAACTATGGACAAAATGTTGCAAACTGCGTACAAGAAGGAAGTGCATGTAACCAAACTACACTGGGTCAAAACATTAAGGTCCTATTCTCTCTCTCTCTCTCTATTGCTATTCATAGTAGAACCCTACACTTTTTTTTTTTTTTTTTGATAGAAAGTAGAACCCTACACTTACACATATACAATTATATCGGATATGGTACCGTTTCATTGAAATCCATATTCTTAAGTTATCTCTGACATTAACTTTGAAAATTCTAGCTTAATGAAGACTTTTTTTTCCTTCTAATTTTTTTTTCTCTGCTACTTTTGTTTGATTTTGGTTTTTACAACCAGAAATTCCAAATAGCTTACTAGGCTTGAGATTAATGAGAGAAAAAGATAGGTCTATATATTATTATTTTAAAAATAATGAACATAAACTATTGATTTGAATGGCATCATACAAAAAATCATAATAAGGAAGTAAATGGTAACACGGTACCCAGCAAATCTCAAACTGACCTAACCTTTATGTCAAACCTATCTAATTTTGGACCCACAAATCCGATCAACGATATGGGCTCTGTTGCAAAAACCTAGGGCGTTTAGCAACCTTTTTTACTTGGCCACAGGTGAAAAAATATAGGACACAGGTGTTATTTGGTAAGTTGTATTGTACTGTGTTAGATTTTACTGTAATATATTATATAATATATCTTATGGATTTAGTGTAAAATTGTATTAAAATGTATATACGATGTTTGATATATTATTGTATTATATTGGATAATTTTATTAAAACTTAAAAATTTTAAATTAACTTAAATTTTAATTTTTTTAATTTTTATTAAAGCTTTTAATTTTTAACTTTTAATTTTATTAAAGCTTATAAATTTTGACAATGAATATGCCTTAAAAATAAAAATAAAATGAAAATCTATGTAAAATGTCTTTGGCATTTTAAAGCTCTCATGTACGTATTATTTAATAAATTTTTTTGATGTATTAGTAATACATCAGATATTGTATTAAAAAAATTTAAAATGTATTATATAATCAAATACAAAATTACAGCCAATATTAATCAAAATTAATACAATACATCATTGTAATACAATCCAATACAAGCCACCAGAATGTCAATTGTCATAGATATCCGTACACTAAATTGCTAATGATATTTAAGTTTTTAAATTTTTTTTTGACAAATTGATCTTTAAATTTGCTAATTTATTTTATTGTTAGTCTATAATTAATTTGTCATCCAAAATGTTGTTATCATAAAAAATCATATGAAACTTTCATATATCTTAGGGACCACACATGTGGTAAACACCAAAAATACCTAAATAATATATTTAAGATATATTTTCAAATAAAATAAATATTTTTATTAAAATATATTTAAATTTTTTGAAATTTATTATTTTATTCATAGAAAATCATAAAATAAAATTGGAAATTTACTTTATCCTTTGAAATATTTTATAACAGATAAATACTTTTAAATTAGTTTCGAAAAAAATTATTGTTAAAATAAAATGCCATTTAGTTAAGTTCTTTTCTATACACTTCATTTACTTACTGTAAAAAAATTTTAATTTTGAATTATAATTCTTTTCAAATCATATGTGCCAATAATTTTAAAAGAAATGTATGAGAATAATATTTTTTTTTAAAATATTTTTCCAAAGATAATTTTAAATTTAAAAAATCATTATGACTCATAGAAATCTAAAAGTTGTAATTTTTATACAGAACCAAAAATGTTTGATTTTTTTTTAAAGAGAATATAAAATAAAAAGAACCAATATAAACATTTAAACATTAAAAAATGTTTATAAATTATTACCATAAATTAAATATATATATATTTTTTATAATAAATAAATGACGTAAGCTAGAAAGAGACTTTACTAAAATGACATTTGATTTTAAGAATAAAATTATTAATAAGTAATTTATATATTTTAAAAGTTTATCTTTTAAAAAAAGCTAAGGATAAAATATTATCCTACTTTTATTTTCATGAAAACTATGAATTTTTTTTAAATAATTATTAATACAAAATATTTATTTATTTCAAAATATATTTAAAAGTACTGTTTAGGTCTTTTAGTGTTGCACGTGTGATCCCTAAACTATTTGAAAGTTGCACTTGGTTCTTTGTTTTGGATGAAAAATTAGTTAGAGACTAATAGTGAAATAAATTATCAAGTTTAGAAATCAATTTGTCAAAAAAGAATTTAAGGACTTAAATGCCAATAACAATATAGTTTAAAAACCTCTTATGATATTATCCTAAATATAAATTGCTCAATGAATAAAATTTCAAATTATACAAGTAGCATTTTCCATTGTTTTTTCAGACAATTATCACAAATTTTAATCTCCCCACCAACATGTTCAAAAAATACATAAATGAGACTATTATTTCCAAATGGACCATGGACTAGATGCTATATTTTATGACTAAAAATTAGAAGTTATATGCAAGATTAGATGTAAGTATGACAATCTCCAAATAGGTTGGAAACCCAACTGGTTTATTAAAATGCTTTTTGATAGAAAACCCAACCGGGTTCCTATTGTCAAACTTTCAGGTATAGATTCTGCGGTCAAATTAAGCGTGACAAAAATGCATAGTTAAATAGTTAATAGCTAGCAGGATAACATTGACAATCTCCAACAAGTCTACAGAAATTGTTTCTTCAACATACAAATTAAGTTTTAAACACTAATTAGAGAGATTGACAGGGTTGCTTTATTGTCATGTCCTAGAAAATTAAAAGAAACGGATAGAAGTTCTCTTTTTTTTTTTTTTTTTGGTGAAACAGATAGAAGTTCTCTTGAGAAAGAGGATTATGGCAATTTTCTGCTGTTAGTTGCCATTTTCATCATGTACTCCAAGCAGAGCTTGCTGCAAAATTGATGTTATAAAAAAAGATTATGTTAGATGACAGGAGATAAACAAGAAATTTTGAGATCAGTGTGATATATTAATCACCTGAAAGCATGACAAGGTGTATTGAACATCGTTCCCCGAAATTTGGTGGTGGAGAACAATTCTCAATCTGAAGGATTATAAGGAAAAAAANAAAAAAAAAAAAAAACAGCAGCAGCTTTAGTTATACAAGCATTAAGCCATTGAAGTGTTGAAATTATCTATACATATATATATATATATATATAGGATTTTCTTAATGAATCATTAATAGCTGACAGAGTAATTGACAGAGTTTATAAATTGGGAAGTCTATCCTCCTTATACAACACCTTTCCATTTAGCACTAATACTAATACAAATATTTAATACTCTCCAGTATTCAAATTATCAATGTTATAAGTAGTCTAGTGTTCAAGAATCATCCACCAAAGAAGCAACCTCTAGGCTTACTTAGAAGGAAGCAACAGCTGGAAAGCTTTAAGAAAACTGTATCCCGTCCATCGTTTTGACAATTTAATATTCATCGACTAAAAGTTGATAAAAACAAATTCCACAATTACCATACTGTGTTATAGATTTATTAGAACTATCAGTGAATTCGAATGGCAACACGTTTACAAAAGATGGGAACAAAAATGTCTTGAGGTTGGAATAAATATATATAACAGACTGAATGGATCCTTATGATGTTTATTGGATGAAACAAACCTTGATGAGCTCTCTTTCATCAAAAGTACACCATGTTCTACCAAATTCTTGAATAGTTTATCTGCAGTCAGTTTCGAGCCTTCTACTACATCAACATATATCTGGTCATATACAAACAAGGCAGTGTAAGCACTTTCTTAAAAGGTTACGGATGCTAGCTTATGAAATGTGTAGCACAGGTTGTGAGGCTTGGGGCTTCAATATAAGCAAGTAGTTTTAATCTGTTTGAACTTCGTTCAACCTTCTCCTCACAAATTTGTGTGCAAAATTGTGTTCGGGCCTTTTAAAGTGCAAGTTGAGTGTGGAATCCACGCAAGCCCAAAGAAATGTATTGTAACGAAAAGGTCAAACTAGGCCAGCATACACATCAAGTATTGCAATCTGTATTCTGTAGGAGACTGCTACTTGTCAGTTCTTATATTATTGTGCAACTTAAATACTCACAATGTTGGTCTCCACCGATTCGATATCCACACTCAGTCCTTTGAGTCTATTCAATCCTTCTGATTTTATGCAAGGGAATGAAAAATTAATACAATTAGAATAGACAAAATCCAAATTAGCTTGAGAAAGAGCATAATGACTAATGACTATTACTAAAAGAAAAGAGATACCTGCTAAAACCTTAGCTTTCTTGTGGTCATCCTCAAGCTTTTGGGCATTCTCTTTTATGGCTACCAAAGCAGCAGCACAAAGGCCACCAATCTGTCTCATCCCCCCACCTAGAGTTTTCCTGAGCCTTCTAGCCTAAGAAACAATTGGCATCCTCTAACATACTAAGTTTTTGAAGGAATAGAAAGAAAAAGGTGGTTGTTTCATCCTATATGAAATTTTACAGCATATTACCTTATTAATAAAGCTTCGTGAACCAACAATGACAGATCCAACCGGAGCACCTAGACCTTTGGATAGACATACCTGGTTCAAATATTAAAAAGGAGATGAATGAGCAACTTGAGGTCATTATAAAAGGAAACAAATATAACTCATTATAATATAGGAGTTTGAAGATGATATTATAATGAACACTCAAAATTTGAATAAGGATAATGAAGAAGGAAACATTTTTGTAATATCGTACCGATACTGAGTCAGCAGCTTGTACAAGCCTATCAACAGGAACGCCAAGTGCCTGTAAAACAATAATTTTCTATTAGATGATAAAAATGTGCTTAAGAAGCTATGCAAAGTAGATTGATCTGACATGCATGAATAAATATATGATTTCATATTAAAATGAAAATAAAATGGAAGAACAAAATTAAACCATTATATTTAATTAGAAATACTGAAATATATAAGGAGTTTGGATTAATCATGATATGTATGAATGTTACTTCTTATTCTCCTTCTACATCCCAGAACAGGGGAAAATAGTTAAGAAAAGATTTTAAAAATAAATATTCTTAGCCAATGAGTATGACTGTGTGTCAATTATGCGAGGATAAAAAATAGTATCTTGGATAAGGCTTGATTTTAATTTGGATAGTGTTTTGTTCATTATTCATTGTCAGACAGATTAGCTGCATCCCCATATACTCGATCAATGATGAAAAAAATGTAAGCAAGATAATGCTGACTAATTTTGTTAATGCAGAATGGTAAGCATGGCAATTAAAGTGATTCTAGAACTCGAGACCCAATTCATCTGAGAATGATGTTTCCACAATTTAAAAGGATTAAGGCAGCAGGTCCAGGATTATCATGCAACATTATTCAATAACTATAACTAACTGTATTGATGACTCACGACTGATGCATTGAAAATGCGAGCACCATCAATGTGAAGCTTCAGACCATGCTTCTTGGCTACCTCTCCCACTTTGTCTATGTATTCTGCAGAGAGGCATCTACCACCGCAGCTGCATGTAGAAGCGAGACTACCAATAAGGAATTACAGATAACAAATAGCAGCAGCTCCATTAGCAGAGAATCATAACTGTGATATATATATATGCTATCTTCAAGATACAGGTTTAGTAATGACAGAACCAGATAGGCAAAATGATGATCCCTTATTTAATTGCAGATGAAATTTTTGCTATTCTAAATTCAGGTGAGAAGATAAGCCAACATAAATGAAATTGACTATAATGAAAGTTCTAAGACAACTTCCCTTTGCAGAGGAAGATAAATTACATTTTTGTGTTTCTGTGCAGTTTCCTTTACATATAAAGATTTTAAATCCAATAGAATATAAAAGTAAACATAAACTGTCTACAAAGGTGGTCAACCGCGTGGGTCGACCTTTCCTAGCCGTTTAGTCCAACAAAGAATAATAAAGCCAGCAGCCATCAAGGAAAGAGAAAGATGGAATCTAACAAATGACATATAAAAAATGAAAGAATAAGTTATGATAAAATATAATATTAAAACAAAGGTCTTTTTTTACATTAAAAATGCTTACTTTGCATGTGTATTTTCCAAGCAGATGAGTCTTGTGGTGGGGTACACAAGCTCTCCTTTTGGATCTCTAATGGCAGCTTCAATCAAATCAATATCCATAGTTCCATCTTCATTGTTTTTCACTGTTCTAGGATGTACACCTCCAATTGTTGAAATGCCTCCATTCTCATAGATATGGATATGGGAATTGTGTCCAAGAATGACTTCACTTCCCCTAATATCACAATGAATTAGCACACTAATTAGGTTACCCATAGTGCCTGATGGGACAAAAAGTGCTGCTTCCTTGCCCATGATCTTTGCCACCTCTGTTTCTAAGATCAATGCGGTTGGGTCATTGCCCAACACATCATCATCAACTTCAGCAGCTGCCATAGCTTCCCTCATTGCTTCACATGGTTTCGTAACCGTGTCAGACCGGAGATCCACCATTCTTGTTACCATTTTCACTGGAAATAATCCAAACCCCCATGGAAGAAAAATTGATAGATCAGTTTGTACATCAATTTCAAGAGGAAGCATATAATATGCAAACAGATAACCACTTGATGCTTACACAAGCATATACCCATCAAGATTCAAAACGTAATTGGAAGAAAACCAGAGTTTTCTGGTGTATTAGTGGGAAAAAAAAAAAACTAGTAAATTAGCAGTGTCTTAATAAAAACTTAGAAGCAATAAAACCAAGACACCAAATAATTTTCTGAAAACTAAGCAGGTAATATGATTTCCTTAATCATCCTTGTCAGTTTTGTATGGAAGTTTTACCCATTAGAGAGAGAGAGGGAGAGAGATTACCAGTACAAGGTTCTCTAGTTCGCAACTAAGCAAGTAAATGCAGCCTCTCGAAATTCGCTTTCACAGAATCAATGTCAACTCGATTTTAGGAAAACCCCTAAATCGAAGAGACTGAAAGCTCCTTATTCACTGCCAAGAATGTTAAGAAAAAATAAAGAGATAAAGAAAACATTCAACAAAAACATGCAAATATACTCCCAATTATGTAAAATACAGAGATAAAATTAGATAACAAAAACAAAACAGAATCGGTGTTAAGAATAGACAGAGGAAAACAGATTATGCCCCGTATATCCCAAAGAAGATCCAAGAATAGGATTACAACTAAAAAGCAACTCAAAAAAGATTTGGGTTTACAAAACCTTTTACAAATCAAAATCACACAAACTGAAAAGTATTATCAGTATTAAATTGCGATTACATTCGAAACAAAACCCACTGCTTCACTTTCTTCAATAATTCAGAGAAAGAGAGCCTTTCACATATAAAAAAAGAGCCTGCGAGAAACTTACAAATTCACACCTGGAAGAAAATTCCAAAGCACCCAACCATATCAAATACAACAAAAATTCCATCATTTTTTATAATACATATATATATATTTTGAATTTGCAAACACTATTTTGCCACTTGGGTGTTGTCATCGAGTGGACCAAACACAGAAAAGGATAAAGAACACAAGGTCAGGAGGACAGAAGGAATCACAAGGAAAAGCAGAACCCAGTTGGAGTGCTATAGATAAAAAATGACAACACGTATTTTGCATGCAAACTCTGTCCCAATCAATCTTCCTCTTCTTCTTCTTCTTTTATATTTCTTTTGTTTTTCTTTCTTTATATATATATATAAAATCTACCGCCTCATATCGTTCGTTGAAAATGAATCGGTTATTTTCACATACATTTACAAGGAACAAAAAAGATACCAGTTATGTTTGAGGCTATGAGACAGTGTGACAGACCAAACTCATTTAACAAATTTGCTGTATTTCCCATTTCATTTCTTTTGCTATAAACTTTGATTTGAATTTTGAAGGAATCTAAAGTGGTTCAATTTTGGTATTTTTTTAACATTAATATTTACCGAACTTAGATGTTTTATATTGTCTGATATATTTTACACGTATTTATAAATTATTATATTTATATAGTACATAGTCAATAGAAAATAATATAGTAGCTAGAGTTTCTCCATAAAACGACTCACGTCATTGTTGGGGTTTGGTTATACTTTTTTCTTTCTTTATATTTAATTTTGCTTTGGTTTTTTACCAAATGTTTGGGACGCCATTAAGATGACGTATCTGTAGGGAAGCATCTAGGCCATAGGTATCTCTACTGACCTTTCCAAATAGTAACCTAAGATAATAATTATTGGGTGCCACCTAAACTTACCTTACAAGATTATATACTTTAATTAGATATTTTTTTTAAAAATAAAATTGATTTTTTTGAATAAAAATAAATTTATCAAAGTGGGTTTTGAAAACAAATTTGAGTCCCCCTTTAGTAATTTTTTGTTTTGGCTACGTCTTTGTTTAATATTTTTTTTTTGAATCATTTGTTTAATAAGTCGCTAATATATAGTTTGGTCCGTCCTTTGAAATTACGTGAGGAAATATAAAACTATTATATTTGTGACTGATGTGATAGGATATTTACTAACACGACTGTTTATATGGATAGGGATGGGGGTTTCTTATATATAAAAAGTTAAAAATTAAATTTAAAAGAATTTTTTCATCCAAAAAAAATATATTTGTGTATATATACATATATATATATATATATACATGTGCTGCTACATTATTGATCAGTATCACTTGTGGTGATCAAGAATAATATTCATGTATGTTTGTAGATTAGGAAAAATAATTTACTTAGACGGTCATATAAAATGTTTATTATATATGTATCGATGAGATCCACTATATGGATCCATATGTATGTGAGACTAATTTTTCTCAATTCACCAAAAAAAAGTGACTAATTTTTCTCTTGGGTTAGAGAGTACATACATAAAGTGCAATGAGCGGAAAGAATGAACAAGGATAAGGTCTGAGACACAATGTAACATCACTGAAATGAAAGCCATATCTCTTGCATGGAAGCAGTTGCTTAATGAGATCCAAAAAAAATGAGATCCAAAAGTCAAGTCCCACAGAAAAGAGAGAGAGAGAGAGAGAGGCTTTTTTTATGAGAGCAATAAAGGTAGAATGAGCTTATCCAGTAAGGAGAGGAGACATTCATATTGCCATCCTGCTAAGTGCTTAGTTGGAATAATTATCCACTATCTATATAGTCTAGGAATTGGAACTTGTATTTAATTAATATCCTACCAAGGCTAAGAACCATTGGCCTTCTCACATATAAGACATACAGCTGCTAGAGTGGATGTTCTTTTTTTTAAATCCTAAAAAACAAAAAAAAAAACAAAAACAAAAAAACAAAAATTAAAATGAAAAAAAATGAATGTTCTACTATTTTGTTTTTCTATAATTTCCAACAACCGTATAGCTTCTTACCAAATTCGGTGAGATATATGACTCAGTTTTTGCACTCTTACTTTATATTATAAGATTAATCCATGTCAGGGTTATAATGCAGAAACCAGAATATTGATTAGGGAGGTAAAATAAGCAGCATGATAATATAATATGCTCGGGAAAAGAGAGACAAAATAAATGTTTCTCAAACCAATAAAAATGTGATACACATGTAAAATTATATTCATATCTAACAGAAATTGTGGACAAAAGAGATCATTTAAGATTTAGTTATAATATAAAGGTCACATTGCATCAAAAAATAGCAACTAAATTGAGACAAAAGGTGAAAGTACATGGTTCATGGATGGTTCTTGGAATTTACCCAAAGTACAATATTTAATATCAAACTATTTTAAGCCCTCCTTTTTATGGGACCGTGGGTAGGCCTTTCTAGCCTTACCCTTCCACCTGTCCTGTCTCAGCTTCACCACCAGAATTCTCCACAGTATGCTCATCATCATCATCAGTGGCTGATTCTTGGCTGCAGTCTGGTTTTGGTAAAGTTCCATCTAATCACCATGATTCTCAATGGTCAGCCCAGCAGCGGCGGTTTTATCGTCGTCAACAGCATCAACCGAGTCATTAGCCATCTTGTCTTCCTTTGCAATTACCTTCTCCGAAACAATATTCTCCACCCCAATAGAATCCTGAGCCGCAACTATCTCAGGAATAAATCCATCTGACCCAGAGACTTTACTATCAGAACCTTCGAAACTATTGCCTTGTACTAATTTCGTGTGCTCTCCCTCCATCGCAGAAGACATATTATCAGGTTGATTCACATCCATGCCGACTTTCACATTCTCATTCTCGACTGCAACATCCATATCAGTTGCAGTGCCTGAATAAGCATTTTCTTGCATAGGATCCCTTTGCTCACCAGCAGTTTCATCATGAGTTGAGCCAACGGGTGTAGGCCTAACAAGCTCATTTGCAGCATCTAATTGCTCAGAATTTTCTGTGCTCTGTGCAACTGTTTGATTTGCTGCAGCTTCAGCCAACTCCAGATCACGTTTCTCAGCTGCCATTTCTTCTTGTCTTTGTGCTTGCAGTCTGTATTGGTCCATTAAGTGTTGCATCCTTTCCAGCTCCACTGAAAGGTCTCCGTACCGACTTTGCAAAGTTCGCTCAAGCTCCTTTTGCTTCTGAACTTCTTCCCAAAGATTATTTATCCGATATGAAGCTGCTAATTGCTCTTGCTTTTGTAAAGCTTGGAAGCACTCAAGTTCTTTTGCAGCAGTATCCATCTGCTTAAAAGTCTCATCAATTTGCGGCCAGAGACTCTTTTTAGCCCGCAGCTGAAAAGTAAAAAAAAAAAAAAAAAACTAATATTTTAGTGACCTAAAACCTGTTTTAAGAACTTAATTACACACATTTCTTGTCACAGAATTCAACATTGTAATAGGATATGCTTTAGTTATAATTTTAACATGAACTGGAGGATAATAGTAATTGAACATGTTAAGAATTCAAGACGGAAAATAACGAGATAGATTTGTAGACAAAGTGACATATAGGAAAGATGAGTCAATGTCCGACCTTCAATTTTGTCATCTTTATTTTATTTATGGACTCCATAGGTGATTCAAATATGACTGTCATCTTGTTTAAGTTTATAACCAGTTTAAGTTCTTAACTTTGAAACTAGAGCCTTTCTTAAGAATGGCAAAATTATTGGGAAGTAGTGCAAAGAACATTATTTATAATACATATTTATTAAATCCACTTTCTTTTTCACTCTTCAAATGCATTTAGTCAATAAAAGTCCTGTTAAACAGTAAAAGTTGCTAAAGCATAAGATAGAACTGCAGCCATAAAAGGTAACCCACAGATCAATAAGATAGAACTGCAGCAATAAAAGGTAACCCATAGATCAATAACATACCTCATAACCATCTGTGAGAATTCTAGCCTTCTTTTCCAGGCTTGAAGCCTTCTTAATATCATCATCAACCCTCTTTTTCACATTCTCAAATTCATTCTGCAATGCTGCAAGTTTCTCCATGTTTCCAGCAACACTTGAGAGACCATAAGCATTACGGGTAGGAAAGTACATGAGGTCATTTAGGCAAGTTTTGTGTGCATCAACAAATTCATCAACCGATTCATTTTCATGACCCATTGCTACACGGAGATACTGAGCCTCTTCCTTAACTAAACTGTCAGCCTGGTAAAAAAAGTGATCATTAAGATTTTAAGAGTTTGCATATGGTTTTCAACTAGAGATGTTTTAGGGGCACATAAAAAACACTTCCAGATAAATAACAAATAAAAGGAGCAGCATCCTATAACTTCGGAAACTGGCATCATCAACTAAAATCCTATGTGCTTTGCATCATACAGGCTTGAACATCAATTACAATATGATCCAACTGATATCATGAGCAACAAATAAATTTATCTAGCGACCCAGCATCCAACATAAACAAAGGAAATACAATAAATGTAGTAGCGAAGTTACCTATAAATCTACAAACAAGGAGGGGTCAAATCCCTTTGAAAATGTTCATTCAAAGATGCTTAAAATTTATAAACTGATGCAATCTGAATCTGCTCAAATTCTTTTTTCTAGAACACTAGTTAATATGCTACTATGAAAACAATAAATATGTCAAACAGGCTATCCACATAGATAAGACATGCTCAATAGTACAAGCACAGCTAATACGACATGTATAAGACTAAAAAAGGCAGTAATTGAACACAAATGAAAACAGAGAACTAACAAAGACAAACCTCTTTCAGCTCATCTTCTTCAAAATCTTCTATCACAGGGATAGAAGCAGTAGAACCATTAGCAGAGCGCTTAAGACCTTTCTTTTTCTCCTTGTTCACTTTATCATTAAGTGGATACTTTGCATTATCATGCTCTAATAAGGTAAGAAGCTCTTTTCTAACCATTTCATCAGCCTGTTCCATCAAAGTAGGAGGGACGAAAGAACTTTTATCTCCATCTGCTCTCATCAAGGAATTACGAATTAATTCCAAGGAAGCAATGGGAGGTCTAGGAAGCTCCCTTTGAAGGACTTTTGATCTCTTTCTAAGCAATGCCTGTTGGCGTGCTTCTTCTTCTGCCTTTTCTCTGGCTAACCTATCTGACATATCTTCTTCAATTTTTTCTTCTGGTTCCTCATTATCTTCAGGAACAGGCTGCATGACTATCTGGTACTCATTCTTCGGCTGTGGAAGATTGTTTAATCCTGAACGCAAGTTACTTCTCAAATCAGCTTGTCTTCGTAGCTCAAGTTTTGCACTATCATGTAATTCCATTTCTTCATTGATATGGAGCTCATCTCTTATGGGAGTTCCTTTTGGTGTCATACCAAAAGAATAGCCATCCCTTGATGGTGTCATGCTAATTCTAGGAGTAAGACCTGCAGCTCCTGGTGTTGCAGATGGAGTCAGCATAGGATTTGGTGTTTGGATCTCCCTTTTCTTAGGAGTGACCCCAGAAAAATCTGAAGGATGCAAATCTGGATTCTCTCCTCCTAACAATGGCGTCTGAGACTCTCTCAACCTGGCTAGATTTTCTGCTTCCATCATGATGGCATCACCCTTACCAGCAGGTGTCCTTTGTGGAGTTCGCATAGGTGTAATCCCTTGCCGTGGCGTCTGAGCATAATTAGCAAGAAGAGCTCGTGTTGCACCACTGCCTTCAGTGAGTTCTTCACTCCCTGCAAGAAGATCACTAGCATAACCCATCTTTGCAATTTCTTCCAATTCATGATCTGAAATCTGGGGTGCAGGGAGCATCAATTTGGACCTCTTCCTGACTGTTTCAGGATCATTCAATTTGTTGGCTTGCAGTATGGCTGATGGAGCATCCTGCCTTTGTGCAATTTTATTCTTTGCAACATCCTGCTTCCTTAATTGCGCTTCCACATCAACCCTTCTTTTCCCTTCAAGTTCTTCAATGGTGGTTGGGAACTTTGGCTGTTCCACAACTCTATCCTCATCAGTAACATCAAAAAAACCTGGAGGTGGCTTCTTTTCAAACGGAATTTCTGCATTATAGTCTATCCCCTTTCTTTTCCTCTTTCGCTGCCTTGTATCAATGCCAGCAGCCTTAAGTTCTCTCCTCTTCTGTAAAGAAGCGAGCCTCCTTGCCTCTTCAAGCTGTTTCTCCCTAGCTTTCCTTTTGGCCTTCTTTCCTCTTGTGTTGGCTAACCGAGCCCGTGCCTCTGAAAGCATTTCCTTCTCATCCTCATCCATATCAACAGGATCTGGCCGTGCAGGCTTTGATTCAGGATTTGGGTCAATCTCACCAGGCCGCAATTTCCGTGGGTCATCACCTGGTTCATAGTTCTCATCTTTAACACAGGCAGCATCAAGAAGCTTCTCATACCGCTCAAGGCACTGGGACGGAGTGCGGCCAACAATTGGGGCAATAGTTCTCCACTGTGTGGGCATGAGTTTTGCAAGATGAAGCAGTTTTTCATCTTCTTCTCTAGTCCACTCAGTCTACAAAAACCATCGAAATCTAATTATTAGTCTCCACATGTACGAAAAAAGAAAATGCAAAAAATGCAAACTAATGCAATCTAATTATCATAAGCTTAAATATACTAACTTTATCTACTAAGCCCGCCCCAGTGCAATGGAATGAGGAAATTAAACGGTTTTCAGCAAATACGGTACAATGAAGAACTTCCAATCACCTAGAATTACACCCCAAAAAAGAAAAGAGAGAACCCACCAGAAACAAAATGAGCTCCTAAGAAAGTAAAGCATATTCAAGCATTATTCATTTCCCAATATCTTTCTTCAGACTTAGCTTCCACCATAGAGCATTCAAAATACAAAAGATCTGAACAAATTTCAATGAGAAGAGAGAAAAAAAAGTACCTTCTTGATGGAAGGGTCAAGCCACTCATACCAGCGAGCTTTGCACTGCTTAGCAGATTTGCGAACCAAAAGCGAAGAGATTCGAGCCCACTGGTTTTTACCATACTTCATAACCGCCGCTTTGAGGATCTCATCCTCCGTGTTCTTCCAAACACCGCCCTTTATCATAATCCTCATCTTTACCCCCTTTTGTTTCAACGACGCTCCTTCTCTGGTATTATTGTAAGGGTTTGCAACAACCCCAAAAGAAGATGATGATGATGAAGACGAAGAGAAAATAAATATGCAGGACAAAAACCCTACCCAGCGGTTTGATAGATAGAAGTTAAAAATTTGAGAGTGATGAGCGCGAATTAAACCCTACCTCTCCTTCTCTCTCTCACTGGTCTCTCTCCAGCTTCTCTGTCTGTCGTAGATTTGGCATTACTTCCTTTTACTCCTCTCTCTCCCCCTCACTCTATATTCTATTTCATAATATATTTATTTGCATGAATGAAAATAATAATAAAATACAAAAAATTAAAAACATATAAAATAAATAAATAAAAGCATTTATCTATCAGTTTTCGGAATTATATAAATTATTAAATGTTTAAAGTATTTAAAAAAAAAAAAACTCTTTCGCTATTATTCAATTGTCCATATTAAGTGTTGTGAATATTAATGTGTTGTTTACCATAAATATTAATATGTTATTAATTTATCAAATTTACTTATATTCATTGTTAAAAATAATAAACTGTATTTTTAGTCCATATACGTATCTATATATATTTAAACAAAATTCTTAGATCCTTTGTCTCCAATTAATAAATACCCGATTATCGGTTTTTTAGTGCATTTAATCACCTTCTGCTTTATATTACTACTAGAAAGATGTAAAAAATCTAGAGCCTGATATATAATAGCAGTGAAACAAGAAACCCAATTTGCAGTTAAAACCAAAAAAAGACGAGGCATGAAATGATCTCATAAATAGCTCAGGACATTGAAATAAGTAAAGGAGAAGTTCTTTTTATATAATGTTATTTGAAAGCAACTCCAAAACTAAACATATCATCCAATACTGATAATCAGTATTTAAAAACAAATTTTGCGGTCCCAAGAACACCATCTCATTTAACAAAACTTTGACAGCTAAAGAGATTCACAGAGATTACAATTAGTACATCCCATCGAGATAGCTTGGCTTCTCTCTCTCTCTCTCTCGATTTGTCGAGCGGATTCATCACCTGTAGAAGGATGCCATAATGTATAGAATGATGGCGCTTGACGTAGTAACTAACACTTCCTGCATTCATACAAAACTGAGACTAAGGAAAACAACTTATAATTTATGTTAAATATAATGTAGAAACCTGGAATTCGTTAGTGCATACTATCCATGTCCATCATTATTTTGCCACTTTCGCAGCCATTTTTATTCACCGAAATGCTTTGATATAGAGCTAATTGAGTAGATACCCAACGAACATATAGAAACCTAATGTGTGGTGGTATCTTAAGGATGCTTGGAACAGCTTTTGGAAATGGTAACATCAATGACTCCATGTGCGTCAATGGTTATGCATTTGGTAATAAGATAATGGCCATGTCAAAACTTGATGCTTTTCTTCAAGTAAAATAAGCAAAACAAAATAAAAGCTTCCATCATATGTACCAAAAATTTGAAAAACTATTACAATAAGGGACATCGTTATGAGTGTTTTTGTGTCAGAATATATAAGCCACCATCTGAATTTATTAATTTCTGTTAGTTCTAAATCAACAATTTAGAATGTGAAAATGAGAGCCTCTTCATACAGAATTCCATAAATCATGCCAAGTAATGTTAGTACCTGGTTATTGTAAAGAGAAGCAGGAATAAAACTACCCATAAACTCGATCAGATTCAAAACACCAGTGTATGCCTGCAAAAGTAACCAAGGGAAGAAGCAATCAGAAATATATAAGAGAACAATTAACTATTTATCAAATATTAAATGAAACATGGATGGGTTTTTATCAGCTAAATTTTGCAGTAGCTTTCCATTTGGAAGATTTTTAGCATTGCATTCTCAAAATAAAAATAAAAATACACGTAACTGTTTTATTAGACATGGGAGAAAGAAATAACATTCCCGAAAATATTTCTCAACACAGGCATTAGTTTAAAACCTTAACATGGGCACAACAAAATAATTTTGTGGGTTTACTCAACAAAGATATTGTAACCATGCTAAGAGCTTTGATGCAAACAAAACAATGAACTACACCATGATGAAATTTATTAATGGACAGTGAGATGCAATGTTTGGAAATCCATTGCATCTGGAACAGGATATATAATCAGAACATAAACTTGATACACAACCTGAAGATAAACACTTCTGACTGCGTATGAACAAGAAGTCGAACAATATATCATACCAGAGAAGCAACAGCAACACATCCAAAAACTAGTGCAAGAGAACGAAGTAGCCGTTTCCCCATACGCAGTCCCCTCCCTGAATCTTCACCATCTTCCTGCAGCCAAGTCAAAGTTCAATATAATGGATTTAATATATAAAAGGTTATAGATGTTCTTGTATAGATGCCACAGAAAATGGGAAAGACTTAGTTTTTGCAGTGTGACTCACTGTATATGTTGCTGTTGCAGGAGGTTCAAAAGATTTCAACTTCTCAAAGATTCGATACACAAATGCAAAAGCCAGAAATTGCAAAGGTTTATACTCAGCATTGCGCTTGATAAGAACCCAAGCAGTCTGCAAAAACAAAAGTGAAAAATGAGGATGAAAATATGGAAGTAGAAGAAAGCAAAAAAACATAAGTTTTAAGAAACATGAATTATCAATTTACTACAAGATACAAGGCTGCTTCAACAAGGCAATATTTGCCTCACCAAATGATTGCAAAAATATAATTACCAAATCACACCATATGCACAAGATGAAAAGTTCAACCTCTAGAATTTCAGTTAACTGATAATTTCGCATGGTATTAGAACAAGAATCTCCGTGTCAAACTCTAAGATTTCTCATTTCCTTCAAAAGCCAGCAAGGCCTACACATCTGGACATAAACCTCATTGCTTTCCAAGTACTTAGTTTTACTTACAAATACAGCAGATATTGCTAGGTTGATGCGCATATCTTGTACAGAGGACTTTGTGAATCTGGAAACAAATTATAATCAGTAATAACAGGATATACCGGCATCAACAGCCTAGAAAAAAAACTGTTAAAACAGTTTTTATGTAATATAAATTGTGGTCTCATGATTTAGTAGATACATCATACATGGAATGCATCAAATCAAGAAAACTTATTCACCATATATATCAATAAATGTACCTTGGGCCCCATGGTACAATTGGCTGCTTATCAGCATATTTAATGTCTTTGGAAACCTGGAATTTAGAAGCATCCAACAACGATAAGAGATAGAAGGTAGAAAGAAAGATAATTAATCACCTTGAAATTGTGAAAAACAGCAAAGAAATTTTTTGTAGAAAGCATGAAAGAAGTACTAACAAGTTGCAGTTTGAACAACTTTGAAAAGATTTCAAATGCAAACACCATGAAAAAATGTTTGCATAATTATTTCTATAACACCTGTCATAATGAAATAAGCAGCGTCTAGTTCTCATACAAGTTTTTTAACACAGTTTGACTGTTCCACTACAATTTTGGAAAAAAAAAATTATGTCAACTGTGGTCGGAACCAAAAGAAAATAAGTAACAGCAAAATGAGTAACCACAAATCTTAATTACATTAAATATATAAATTAACAGAAATAACTCACAGACCCAAAAAAAAGAAAAATTATTATTGTAAAGGATGGTTGACTATATAATAATGTAAGAACTAGTGTAGCGTAATTCAACCAAAAGAACAGTCTTATGTTAATAGCAATTATTCAAATATTTTTGCATCAGTTTTCTATCATAAAAGTTATTCATTTTGCATAACTATAATACTATGGTTAAAAGAAGCCCAAACATTAGAAAACCAACTTCAACCTTGAATTCCAGAAACTTTAGGAGAAGGCAGAAGTATCATTAACTTTACCTTTAATTCACCAAATGTGACACCCTTTTTCCGATTTTGTAATTGCGCCATCATGAGTTTGTCATATGCCTTCTCCAACTGCAGAATTCAAAATTTATATTATTAAAATATCATATCTATGAGCAGCTCGTCCTCTCTAAGTTGCAACCCAAGATTTTATTCAAATGGAGGAGAGAAAGAGATTGAGCTGTAACCTACTCTGGCAGCAGTTGCTTCGTCACCTCTCCTCTCAGCATCCTTGCGTTTTCTTGTATAGGCTAACTTGATTCTGTCAAAACTCTCAATTGGGTTAACACCAAGAACCTGAAATATATGAACATTAAAATAAAATGAATTAATAATAAACAAATACCAATTATTTAGTTACTAGCACGAATATAGTGCATCCAAAAATGAACCACATTACCTCATATGGATCTAAGTTACTGTCTGGGTTAGAACTTCCTGCTGCAGATGCGGCAGCACAAACTACCCTCTGACTCCGTGGTAATGTACTAGGAAATCTGATAAATTTAACACCCTGCTACTGAAGTTATATGTCGAAAGCACAGATAAACCAATAAGATAGAATGAAGTTCCTTCATGAGCAAATAAGCAAGAATGAAGTTCCTTCATGAGCAAAATGATCATGACCACACACACGCAACAATAAGAATTACATCATAAAGTCTTTCACAGAGTTGGCTTTTATATCAAAATTTTAAATTATATAATGAACCCACGGAATATTTTGTTGAGTAACATCAGAATATACCCTTCATGGTTTTTTCCCCAATACAATCATTATGTAGCTGGTCTGAGGCACAAAATAAGTTGAAAAAAATTCTCAATCACAGAATTCAATTGATAAAGATGCAGTATTCAGAAAGCTAAGAAAAAGAAAAGAACAAAAAGGCTTCAAGCAATTAAGCCTTACAAAGCAACAAAAACGATAAAATAATTTCTAAAATGATGTAATTAATTGACTTCCCACTGCTCAATAGCGACTAAACAAGCAAATGGGTTCCAAGGCTTGCAATTATCAACAATTTTTTTACCCACACAAACTTACACTCGAAATGTTTAAATCTTTAATTTTATTTTATTTAATTATACAATTTGTTTCACAAAGGATAACGAAAAAACAGTTAAACCATGAAGATAACAGCATTGTATTAAGAAAGAAACTGGGTTTGAGGGGAGCAATTTACCTGAGGAACGGGGATGGGAAACTCACAAGCGGACGCTGTGAATGGAAATTGCGATGGGAAAGTTGAAGATTAGGGTGGTGAAAGGCATTTGAGATTGCGAAAGCCATTTGCTCAAAAGTCTTAAACTCAGATGAAACTTTGAATCCTTGTATTTTGGGGGTTTAATAGGGTTTTGGGGAGGCTCAAAGATATAGGTTTGGCCAATGGAGAATTGGAAAATTGGGGATTGAAATTCCCAATTCTCACGTGTGAGATAAATGGAATTAGGACATTTGAATTTTCCGGAAAAAAAGGTATAACAGCCGAATTTTTCAGAAAAAGGAAAGTATAACAACCGAATCAAATTTTGATTAATTTAAATTTTGTAAATTGCAAATATGTATATAAGAGTAATGCTCGATGAATATTAACAAATATATTAATTATATATGTATTATTATTTTATTTGTTAATATATTAATATAACTTAAATATAAATAAATATTTTTTTAAAATTAAATGTAATTAAATATAAACTAATAAAATATATTAGTAGATATATATTATTTATAGTATTATTTTATGTTGTTATATATGAAATAATTATTAAATAATTTTCAAATTTAATATAAATGGTGCATTTAAAAATATTTATATATATATATTTTTTTGAAAGACTATGCGATCATTTTTATTTATTTATTTATCTTTCGATGAATATGAGATGAGTATTGGTACGAGGCAATTTGGTGCAGGGTCATTTTTTTTTTTTTTTTATTTTGAGATAAATTAAAGTATTTTTTATCTCTGTCTTAATTGATCCTATATATTAATTAGATATATGTCTTTAATTTCCAAGGAATCGTTGTCTAGTTCGCGTGGCCTAATGGATAAGGCGCTCGCCTCCGGAGCGGGAGATTGTGGGTTCGAGTCCCACCGTGAACGTCGATAACTCCACGTCTGTATTTTTAAGGTTAAATTCTAACGCCTATAATTCCTCTGGTTTTTCTTTTTTGCAAATTAAATAATATTGTTTTTCTAATTTTTTTATTTTCTTTTCTTTTCTGCCATAATTTTTTGCCAGAATTTGTTTTAACGGCTATATAAAAAAGTAAGAAAACGAAAACAGGGAACAGGGTTTTCTTTGAGAGGATCACCAAAATTGTCTCCTCTCCATTTCTTTCTGTACTCTGCAAGTGTTTTTCTTTTCTTTCTTTTTCCTTTTTCTATTTCTTTTCATTCTTTCATCTTTAATATTTTCGTCCTTTTTACATGTTTTGTTTGGGACTGTGTTCATAGAAAGACTTTGATTTCTCGTAGTTTGTTTGTTGGAGGGTATTATTTTCTCATAGTAAGACTTTATTTCTTTAGTATTTTTTCATAATTTTCTTTTTCTATAATTTATTTTTGCTCTGCTTCATGGTATTCTAATTTTGCTTCCCTCGTGTTTGTAGTAATTGCCTTTTTCTTTTTGCTTTTTGTTTTGATTAGCAGTAGAAGTGTTTATTAAGATTTAAAATCCAAAGCTGATATTTATATAAAAAAAAGTAAATGATATTAATATAAAATTATAAAATTGTCTATTAC
>QANX01001168.1:0-46580 GCA_003254975.1 Ochetophila trinervis
TTTCAAAAAAAATTATGATTAGTTTTAAAATACACTTTAGTTCCTGATCACTAGGATTCCCATAAGATCGAATACTGATTTTTCTCTCTTAATTTTTGTGATCTATTAATGGAAAATCTTGATTGCTGGCAAGAGATGCTAAAAATCTGAGCACTTCTTTTATTCAAGTTTCCCAAGATATAAACAATTATGAGAAAGATAAGAAACCCATGATAATACTGTGGTTGTCTGATTTTCGTCACCTTGATGCCACACAGTGCTTTCCTGGCTGGATCCCGGATTCCATCCCTGACCCCTACGAGATAAGACAATGACGTTAGACTGGGTGCCGGTGGTGTCACCGGCGTTCCCACTCCAATGCCTAAGTCAATTACGAGGAAAATCCCAGAAACCTTCTTCAGGTTTTCCTCAGGTATCCCACTGCGCAGCCTACCTAGAGTTCTGCGCCAATGGGCCCTCCTGAAACCTGTCAAAGGTGATGATGGCGCATGGTCTAGGGTTGTCAGGGAGTGTTTATGGTTCAAATCTCAAAAAAAACCATCCCATTCCCATTCTCACTCACCTAACCTTACCTTAAGTACCTCATTTCGACAGCTCGAATGCTAGGGTTATGAACCCCAATAAACTGGGATCGTGACACCTGGACTCGGAGAAAAAAGTATGTATTTAAGCCAAGAACCGAAGGTAAATGGGGCTTACTTACTCCATCATCCAAGACCATGCCGCGCCTGGGCCTGCTCGCGGCCCTGCCTGACGGGCCGGGCTTCGCCTATTCGTGATGGGTGGGCCTCGTCCACAGTGATTTTTGTGGGTGTTAGAAAGGGTTTGGGAGGTTCTCTGACCCATATCCCAAAAATCCCCATAACAAATACTATAGAAATAGGAGACAACTCACACCCATACACTCTTCTAGTACCACGAGGCACAAGCTAGCTCCATTCAAAAATGTCAGTAGCGGAGGTCCCACCAATTATCAAGAATAGGCTCCATGGAAAGGTGGCAATAGTCACAGTAAATTAAAAGCCCAAAATAGTCCGTCACAAAAACAAAGCAAGAATAAAATTGGAAACTTCAATATAATCCAATATATGTTTAATTGCCACATGAGAGCAACAAGATCAGCCAATCAGCATACCTCATTCTTCAGGCTACCCTCTAATTCCTTTATGTCATTCTCAACGACACTTAGAGTTGCAATCATAGCTCTTTTGTTACTTCCACATACGAACAATATTTCACCCATGCTTCTAATCAGGGCTCTGATAAAGAAATTAAATCTAGATTTCAATCACCATTTTCCATGACAAGAAACTTGTATTGATTAATTAATATGAAAATAAAAAATCAAAGTTCTAGTGTGGTATAAAAAATTAAGAATTAATTACTTCCATTTGATACGTGCGTGGGTAAAATTAGAAAGAAATAGGAACATTTCTTCTACAACCTTAACAGCTACCTTAACATTTGCTCAGCTAATTGCCAAAATGGACATATTATATATATATGTATATATATAAATTCTCTCATCCAAGAAATATATACCCGTCCCAGATGAAAAAATTATGGGACCTCCTTGATAAGAGCAAGATTGTATATATGTATATGTAAATATAGTAATTCCATGGTTAGGATATCATGACCATAGTTTCCATCAGAACTATCACTAAAAAGTATGTTTTAGTCAGAAATCTAATGGAAATGTCACTCAATAGTTTGTTTTTAGTGAAGAACGTTTTGTCACAATCATAACAGAACTATGGTCACGATAACTACCCATAGAATTGTTGTACACATGTGTGTATGTATACACACACTATGCCAAAAATCCTAATAGGCGTTGCAAAAACGGCGTCTTAAATTGTAAAGCGCGATACAAATCCTTGTGTCATCGAAAAGACTGTTGTCGAAAATTAAAAACATTTGCAACGGCCAAAATGTGTCGCCGATAATGAAATAATTTGCGACCCGTGCTTGGCCAATTACGGACACAATTGGCGATGCTTGTGTTAATTACGGACACAATTGGCGACACTTGCGTCGCCAATAAGTAATGAAATTGGTGACGCATGCATCTCCAATTCATCATTATTTGCTGAAATTAAACGGCAAAAAAGGGAAGAATTGGCAATACTGGTGTCACCAGTTGGTCTAAAAGAGGCGACACTGGTGTGGCCAATTGGTGTCGAAATTTGTGTCGCAAATTATCTTCTAAATAGCGACGCATGCATCCCATTTTGTGTTGAAATTTACCATGAATGGCGACGGCAATTGACCATTTTATGGCGACGAAATTCGTCACTAATTATTTAGACCATTTTTGTAAAACCACAGCAAATCCCTATTTAAGAAGTCGTTGGATAATTCAAATTTAATTGTTTTGACAAATTAAACGATTTTTTAAATCTCATTTGAATATTTTATAAAAATAATTTAAATGTATAAATATAATTAATTAAAATTAAACAAATTTAAATTTCATTATCTTTCATAAAATGATGAATGACTTATTGCAAATGATTAATTTAGTAAAACTGAGAATCAATTACTAATGTAATATAACAAATGAGGAAAGAAAAAGCAAATATATACAAATAATGCAAACAACAAAATTACATATGTACAAATAATGCAAACAACAGAATTACAAGCAGTTAAATATTTTCATAAATACAATAATTGAATGTGACATTGTTTTTGTCATCTAAAAGTATGTATAGATAAACGGAAATACTATATATATCTCTTACTATGATATGAATGGGAGCAAAGCAGCTGTCCATTTTGCTCTAAAATGGTTGACATACTGCTGGGTCCAAACACTATTTTGGAACTGCACATACATATCAAACAAGTAGTTAAAATAAGTATTAACTAATAATATCAATTCTTACTGAGTACTGTAAAAATGTTTTAATNCTTGGAACTGTGTGTAAAAATGTTTTAATTATTACCATGTTGGTTAAATTTCAGCGAGCGACATTATTTCGCATGATCATCATCACATAATACCCGCATTCGGTATTTCCTGATTGTTTTACAGTCTATACAAAAGTGATACAAAAAAACTAGTTAATCATTATATTAAATAGGTACGTAATTTTTTTCTCCACATACAATATTAATATGTATTTAGAATTATGAATAAATATTTATGTGTAAAAATCTTATTTATTTATGTATACAAATCTTATTTATGTATCTTTGTTTTAGGCCATCTAAGTTTTTCATACTGAACTTTTTTTTGTTCGTCGGATGTATGGTAACAAGACAAGTACGCCCTATATGTACATTATATATATGCATACATTATATATATCACCAGAAATAATAGCAGTAAATAAATATTAATTATTAAATTTTATTAATAATCATCCACATATATAGTTAATTGTGCATACTTACCTATCCAACAAACCCTTAAAGTCGGCCATTCTTTGACAGTTGTTCTTCGGAAGCGCATCATGAAACCATGCAACTGCTAAGAATGGGTCAACAACACACAACATCCAATGGTCTCTACAAAAGGTATAATTACAAATGTTTTAATATAACTCAAATAATTCATTGTAGTATTTGAAAACTTATATTACCTTGACCAGTTAAAAAAAAAACCATAGTTGACCCTTTCCTGCATCTTTCCATCGCAGTAAAATTTTCAGTTCTTGCTCATTGGGAATTCTCCTTTCTACATTGGCTATATCATCAGGGAGCATAAAACAATATTTTCCTAGTTATGAACCCATCAATCAGGAATGTAAATGCCTAAGCAGTGAATTATCATTTACATAATTAGTTGTATGTAACAAAACGATAATAATAAATCATATTTAGCAATTAATGCAATAAAGTTATAATTATGTACTTTATGTAGAACAAAATGCAAGACTGTTGCAACTCTTGCATGTAACAAAAATCTTAGATATCTTTCTTCGAAATTGATATTCACACTTCATAGCCCATAACCGTCGGTGGCAAGGAGGTCATCCACATGTGAGAAATGTCAAAAGGGTTGATCCACCTTAACAACTGTATAATTGTAGGGCTAAGTTCTAATGAGTCGGCAACGTCAAATTCAGCAGCATCAGCACATGCCGGCTCGGCCTTTACTGGTGTAGGCCTTGGGGACCTATCTGAGCCACTTAATCCTGTAGCAACCACTTCTTTGCCCTTTGATGTTTTCCTATTCCCATATTCCTAAAACCAAAATAATAAAATATGTTAGTATCACAAATTGACTAAAATATATATGCAAACATATTTCCATTTTTGAATATATCATATTATATACCTCATCGGATGGCTGAATAACAAAATGACGGGGCCACGCCATGAATGCTCCTTCTGCCTCTTTAACATATAGCATGCCGAAGGAGGGTATAGGTAATAATGCAGTTAGATCAAGGGCTTCCTTCAGTGAGACTCTAACATTGTCTGGACCTAATTTTATACCATGACAAACTGAACTATCGACTGTCAAAGTCCCAGTTGCCACAATGTTATATGTTGTCCCGTATGCAAGCTCACATACAATGTCCTGCATTTCAATGACATTTTAGAAAACGTCAGCGAGTTATAATAATCAATATTAAGAATATATAGTAAGAATTTAATAATGGTATATGTACCTCATGCTGTACAGATATAGGATCACTAAGGGGAACAACTGATGCAGGAGGAACAAGATGAGTGGCCAAACCAGTGACATCATTGTGCCAAGCACTGCTTGAATCTGCTGTATGACATGATCCATGTGTAGGTGACTACGGTGGTAGGTCAAGCCCACATGCAACAGAGAAACCACTTACGTCGTCCAGTGCCCCTTTCTTCTGGACAACGTTAAACAAACTACTCAAAACCTGCTCCAATTTCTCTATCCTCACATTTTGGCTTTGGATATTTGCATCCACATGGGCTTCGTTCTTATTTGTCTGTGTGCTTCGCAACGGTGTTTTGAAAAAATTCTTGACCATGTACCCTTTTCCCTTTCCCCGAAGCCGACCAGGATACTCCTCGGACCCGAGGGCTTGTGTAAGCACATCATTCGGAGAAAAGGCATCAAGAATGCCTTGAGTGACATTCTGCTTTATAGCATGCTACAAAAAACAAATATGCAGTAAAAAAATTAAATGGTTAATTATGCATAATATAATTAATATTAAATATATGACCACTGCTAATTGAAATGATATAAAACTCACAATGTTTTGAACAATTGACTAAACCTCCGGATTGCCTACCTGACCATCTTTCTTCGTTCTTGCTTGTATCCAAAGCTCTTCACGCTCGATCTGTTCGGTGGTGCGTCTTTCAGCTTGCTGCAAATTTAGACAATGTTTTAAACATATGGAAAATTGAATTTTGCATTAAAAAAACTTAATGTTAATGTGTGTGCATGTATATATATTTATATATATTACGTACCAACTCCACCTCTAACCGTGGATATCCTTACAGCCAAGTCTATGAGGATATTTGTTCCCTTGCTGTTTTTCCTTTCGATCCGCACTTAACTTTTGTAAATATTGACATCATTTATTTTAGGATGAATTAATGTTCTATAATTATTGTATTTGACGCATGCATAATTAAAACATATATGCAATTTGGATATTATTTTTACCTTGAAGTCTTCACCAAGCCTCTGGTTGACAAATAAATCTTAGTCTTCTTGCTTGATGAAACTATACAAAGTAGGTGGGTACTTGAACATTTCGGGTTCTGTCAAGTATAGGGACACATACGTCTCATACAGCTTGTGCTTAAACCTCCTTCACTTCCTAGCGCAATCTCTAAGAGTCTGGTCTTTTTGAAACTCATTCTTCCGTGAATAATTCTATAACAACATCAATTTCAGCATTTAGTAAATAACACAATAAGGTAATTCTGGTTTAGGGTTTTATATGCCATGGAATATTAAATTTAATACAACCCATAGGTTATCTTTCAATGCTGGAGACACATCGTTCTAGTTTTTAATGGAAATCGGTATCGTAGAACGAGTGAATGAGCCCTCCAAGTTGACCATCTTCACAGCTTCCTTGTTTAGTGGAGCTCCATGCTCATTGTATCGTAGCTGCAACTGTTTTGCATCTGCCTCATTTCTAAACTCTTTCAACGTTGTAGGTCCCCGACCCTTCTGCTTAGGAATTGGAACACTTGGACCGGCATCATCATCTGCGGATGAAGGCTCATAGGGAGGAAGAACAATATCATTCTCGGGTCAATCCATTAATCTGTAACACACAACACAGTCACAAAACAAATATGATTAATTGTCTTTAAATGCATCACCTATTGCTTATATTTTTTAAACGGTTTACATATGTCGCCTTTTACTAATAATGTGTCGCCTATTTAGTATATAGTTTTTAATGTCGTAATTCACATACTATTGTTTACATATTTTTATTTGAATGGTGTCAATGCGTCACCTATTTAGTATTAGTTTTTAATGTCCTAATTCACATCCTATTGCTAACATTTTAATTTGAATTATGTCAATGCGTCGCCTTTTACTTATAGTGTGTCACCTAATTAGCATAATGTTCACCTTATCAACAAATTGAATGAATGCAAACGTTTCTCTGTCAGAATTGAATGTCTAAAACCATATATACATTTTTATCCATATTTTTCATGTTCACCTATATATTAACAAACTGTATACATTTGTACCCAAAAATGTATAACAAAAAAACTCACAATATATATCATAAGGGGTCCATAAAGACAACTCAAAACTGTTTACATTTTATTCATTAAAAAGAAATTCAAATAAATTTACCGTGTACATTTTTTATATTAATATTTGTATAACAACATTCAAATATAGACAACATCATAAACATATAAACAATCATATTAAACAAAATTATCCATTCGTCTAACATAATTTTATTTATCCATTTTCTAACCAAAATATTAAAATAAATTTAAAAAAATCAGCAAACATGCATACCTGGGTTTGGCAGCGGCGTGTAGGAAGAATTCCCCTAGAGTCCAATGGCGGCGTCCAAGAAGAATGCCAAAAGTCCGGCGGCGGAGAGAATTAGTAAAAGGCGACCATCCAGCGGCGGGTGTACAAAGAAATAATGCAGTATATCGGTTTGAATCAGGCGCCGGTTTTATTTTTGAAATGCAAATAAATGGTATCTAGGTCGGCGGCGGGTGCGGCGGCGTGAAATATTGCAGGGATTTTTTTGTTTTAGGTACAGCGGTCGGTGTGGGTTGGAGTTTGAGAGGATGAAAATTTGAGAGAATACACTCTGTTTGAGGGGGGATAGTGGGTAATAAATTTGGGTTGGTGGGAATTTGTGGCACCTAAAATTTCACAAAGAGCGACACTATAGGTATTTTAGCGTTGCCAAAAGCATCATTATAGGCGACGCTAGCTTCGCCTTTGAGGAGACTTTTAGCGATGCTAGCGTCACCTATATGGACACTTTTAGCAACGCTAGCGGCGCGCAAATTTAAATTACATATAATTTTTAAATTACATATAGTTATATAATTTTATAATTAAATTATAATTATAATTTTGATTTAGAGAGTAAATATAATTAAATTAAATATTTAAATTATATATAATTTTATAATTTAATATATATATACATCATTATTTTGAAATATATATACTATCATTTAATTTTATATATATATATATATATAAATTATTGTCTTAGGCGACGCAAGCGTCGCTATATATATACTATTGGCGATACTAGTGTCGCCCATAGACAAATTTTTTATTTTTATTTTTAATAGTTTAATATTTATAATTGTAAATTTTAGTTGATATGATATCATTTTATAAAATATTGACTTAATTAACATTTAGATACTAAATATAAATTAAATAATTATAATTTATTATACATATACAATCCAAAAATGCATGTTTGTTACTTACATACCGGTTGCCACAATATATACCATATATGATATCATTTGATCATATAAACATTTATATATAACAAAAAAAATTAAATATTGACTTAATTTAGATTTAGATAGTAAATATAATTAAATTAAATATTTAAATTATATATAATTTTATAATTTAATATATATACACACAGAACTACTAATAAGGACAACGTAGCTCACCATTCAATGGACAATAGCGCCATATCAGCTGTCCGATATGCATATTCACCCGGTTAATGCATCTGAGTATACACATCAGACGGCTGATATAGATTGTCGCCCATTAAATGGTAGGCTACGTCGCCCATATTAGCAGTTATGTATATACACTATCATTTAATTATATATATACTATAATTTAATATATATATATACTATTATTTAATTATATATATACACTATAATTTAATATATATATACATATATAATTTAATTATTTATTGTCTTAGGAAATGCTAGCGTCGCAAGATACAAACTATCTAATGTCGCCAATTGCCAAATATTTTTTTAAAATTTTGAACAATTTAATAATTATAATTATTAATTATATAACTTATATGGATTTAATAATTTTAATAACATATTTAAATTACATATAATTTTTAAATTACATATAGTTATATAATTTTATAATTAAATTATAATTATAATTTAATTATTTAAATTAAATATTTAGATATAAAATTACATTACATTTAGATTTAGATAGTAAATATAATTAAATTAAATATTTAAATGATATATAATTTTATAATTTAATATATATACACTATGATTTAATATATATAGTATCATTTAATTATATATATACTTTAATTTAATATATATAATTTAATTTTTTATTGTCTAAAACTATAATTATAGGTGACGCTAGCGTTGCTAGATACATACTAACGGCGACACCAATAGCCAAATTCTTTTTTTTTTAATTTTTAATAATTTAATATTTATAATTATTAATTTTAGTTGAAATGATATAATTTTATTTAACATATAGTAAATTAATTTTAATCAAATTTTGACTTAATTAACATTTAAATACTAAATATTAATTAAATTTTTTGTAATTTATTATATATATACTATCATTTAATTGTTTGGTAATTATATACTATATAAATAATTAAAATATTTTATAAAAATGTAATATAAATATATTAAATTATTTAATGTATTAAAATTGAAAATATTTAGATTAAGGCTCGTAAATATTTATTAAATAATTATATTATATATAATTTTCATATCCACATCCTTTCACAATCATGACTAATATAAACTTCTTCAATGTCGTCATCCACACATGGAAGACGATTGGCAAACGGGTTATGATCCATCATACTGTCTTCGTCGTCGTGATCGACTTGTTCAATATCAACAAATACATCGTGTTGTGGTGGATATAACATTACTGACCAACGTGGATCAAGTTGATCCTCAACGTAAAAAACTTGCTGCGCTTGTGAGGGCATGATGAATGGATCTGATTTGTGACCTAACTTATTAAAGTTCACACATATAATACCTAAATCATCAGTTTTCACACTGGTATTACTGTCAACCCAATCACACATGAAAACAGTGAATCAGAAACGAACGTAATTGACATCCCAAATTTCTCTTACTTTACCATAATAAGTCATATTTGCTAAAATAGGATTATTGTCCTTTACTGTTGAATAATGCATACTTTGAGCTACTATCTTCACTCCACTGTTTTGTGTGACACGTTTATTGTCCCTTTCCACAATGTTGAAACAAACCCCTTTAATGACATAACATTCATACTTCGTTACCACCCATTGTGGACCCTGTGCAATCCCCCTCAACGTTTCATCCACATGACAAGTTGGTTTACATCGGTCGGCGTCAACTTATTAACATCAAATATTGAAGCCAATTAGTAGATTGAGGAGCAGTAAATAAATTAAATTGTGTCCAATTTCGACATGCACAAAACAATATATGATATAAAATTATATACCTTATCACGAAACCAATACATAAATGTGCGGTTGTGTTCCTCTTGAATCCATTTTTCCTTCTTTCCTCTATTTTTTTATCGGCTTTTAATGCTTCCAAATGAAAAATGACAATACGCAAAAAAGTAAAATGTTAAAACNCGGTCGGCGTCAACCTATTAACATCAAATATTGAAGCCAATTAGCAGATTGAGGAGCAGTAAATAAATTAAATTGCGTCCAATTTCGACATGCACAAAACAATATATGATATAAAATTATATACCTTATCACGAAACCAATACATAAATGTGCGGTTGTGTTCCTCTTGAATCCATTTTTCCTTCTTTCCTCTATTTTTTTATCGGCTTTTAATGCTTCCAAATGAAAAATGACAATACGCAAAAAAGTAAAATGTTAAAACCGTATTATGTGAATGCAATATGCAATAGGTAGTGCAATATGACAATAAAACTCCATACCTTCTATATGGCTCCACCTCTAGGGAATTTGAAAGAACGGTCATATGGACTTGCTCCCAAAGCTGTTGATCAATTGTGTACATATTTCCACCTTTAATAGGGGCACCGACATCATCATTGTCATTCAGCCTTTGATATCTGCCAATAGGGTTTCCAATTGCACCTAACCCTCATTGGTAATCACTACAAAACTCTATTGCTTCTTCAGCTATATAACTCTCAGCGATGCAACATTCTGTACGATTTTTGTTTGCGAACATAACTCTTCATTATCTTCATGTACCTCTCGAATGGGTACATCCATCTGAAATGCATTGGTCCACACAATCGAACTTCTTGTACAAGGTGCACAGTTAAATGAACCATTGCATCAAAAAAAGATGGTTGGAAGAACTTCTCTAGCATGCACAAAGTTCGCACGAGATCACTATGTATGGCATCAAGGGATGCAGTCTCGAATGATTTTTTACATATTGAATTAAAGAAAATAATAAAATCTAGCAATTGCAGCTCGCACGTTTGTAGGAAGCACTGGACGTATTGCAAGAGGCAATAGTTGCTGCATCAACGTGTGATTATCATGGGACTTCATCCTTACCAGCTTCAAGTCATCCATTCTCACAATATTTCAAAAATTTGATGAATAACCATCGAGAACTTTTAGCTCTGCCAAACAACGACAAAACATATTTTTCTCTTGTTTGGATAATGTATAACATGCAGGCGGCAAAAAAGTTCATGCTCCATGTACTGACGGGGCCAAGTCAAGCCGCAGGCCCATATCCACTAAATCCAGCCACACATTTATTCCATCTTTTGTCTTACCTGGAATATTAAGCAATGTATCTATTATGCTTTCACAAACATTTTTCTCAATATAAATCACATCCAAGTTATGTCATATATGGAGATATTTCTAGTATTGTAAGTAAAAAAATATTGACTTCTTTTTCCAACAGTGCTCAACGTCATCTCTGCATAAATTTTTACCTCTCCCTGTGTCGTCAAAAGTACAAGCATTAAGCTTTTTCTATATTTCCTCTCCAGTCAATGGTATCAGAGGCTCTCCAAATTCTTGAAACCCATTGAAAGCCTTTTTTTGCTTTCTGTATGGATGATTATGACGTAGGAATATTCTATGCCCAACAAAACTCATTTTCCGATCATTGTGCAAGCGAATAGCAAAAGTGTTGTCACTGCAAATTGGACATGCATGGTATCCCTTCGTTGCATGACCGGCTAAGTTGCCATAAGTGGGAAAATCATTTATCGTCCATAGCAACACTGCCCTTAAAGTGAATTCCTCTCGACGATAAGCATCAAAAGTTTGAATGCCCTTGTCCCACAACTTTTTTAAGTCTTCAATTAATGGCTCTAAGTATACGTTGATACGATTGCCAGGCTGTTTAGCTACAGATATTAGAAGAGTCAACATCATGAGTTTTCGCTTCATGCACAACCAAGGAGGAAAATTAGTTATTCGAATGCATGTCGCTGAATCTTTTTAGCGACATTGATAGAATGAATTTTCGTAATGTATTTCGCACGCATATTTTTAGCGACACTGATCGAATGCATGTCGCTGAATCTTTTTGGCGCCACTGAGAAAATGTTTCGGCGACTTCTTTGTGTCGCTATTTTGTTAAAATAAAGACAACACAATAGTTTCGTGTCACCAATTAGTTATTCGCGACTCATTTTATGTTTTACGTCAGGCATTTAGTGTTGCCTATTGACTATTTTGGCATAGTGAACTTTAAAAATTATGTGTAGGCTTGTGTAGTGTTAACTATAGTATTGTGTTTGTGACAAAAAAATTTCACCAAAATTTGATCATTTATGCTTTTACTTTTAAAAGTAAGTGAAGATTTGTTTCCTATTAACATTTCATATTGAAATTTGTCAGGTCTAATATCAAATAACATATTAATCAATCACTTTTAAATTTTTGTGTACTATAACATAACTTATACTTTAATTTTATTATATTCAAGTTACATTTAATTGAGTATTTTCTTAATCTAATGCCATAAAAAAATGTTTTATATATATAATCTAAAATAGAGATATATATACTTCCAGAGGTAAGTCTTTGTCAAACGTCACACTACAAAAAAAAATTGATGTTTTGTGATGGAAATCTTTGTGACGGAAATGTACCCGTCACAAAATATAGTTTTCTGTGTCTGAAATTTCAACTTCTGTCACAATTGTGGATTTTTTTTTCATTAATTGTGACAAATTTTTTTCCGTCACGAATTTAGCTGCGCGGGAACAAAATTTTGAATTTTTGTTTTCATTTAGTGACGTAAAATGACAAATGTCGTCACTAATTGCCTTCCAAAAATAATAAAAAAATTATTTCCATTTCTATGACGATTACTACCCTGTCACAGTTGCTCTAACATTTAATTGGCATTGTTGGTCAATTGAACTGTTGCTAAACATATATGTTTTTTGGATATGCGGTGCCTTACTTCTGACATTGCATAAATTAAGTTTGACTTTGCATTTTCTTTGACCAGGAAACGTCTGCGTTTTAGGAATTGGACCTTGGCTATTGTTTTCCATTTGTTTGAGATCAAGTTTTGCAATCCCTTGTGTTCGGCCATTAATACCTGTTCTAGAGAAAGCTCAAGTATTGACGGCTTGGAGGGGAAATGGATGTGAGGCAGGCGGCAGCTCTCATAACTCTGTCAGCTTCCAACTCCAGCGTACTTTCCGCGGAGGATCACCGATCATTTCCCAAAAGAAGGCTGAATCGTTCTCCATCGAACCCGTGCTCTCTTCCGCTGGTGAGGCCTGCGGTTTTTTGTTTTTTGCTAATGATTTGTGCTGTGGTTATGGGAATTTCTGCATGAATGGTTAGAATTTGGTCAACCCAGTGGTCAATGATGCTGTGGTTATGGGGATTTCTATTTGTATAATGTAACTCCAATCTCTCCATCTAATTGCGATGGATTTATTGTTCAGCAGTGTTGCAGAGAATAACAACAAATTCATGCCAGGAATCTCTCTAGCTTTTGCTGTTGCTTCCATTTTTTTATTTGCTTCTTTTACAGGAGCTCAGAGTCAAACTCAACCCACCAATACAAATCCCTCTGAAAGTCTGTGTGTCTCTCCTTCTGTCTCATTTCTCTGTGGATGTCTTAGACATAAGTGCTTTTACCAGAAGTGGGAATTAATAGGTTTTCTTGAAAGTAAGTATATATGTTGTATTGAAAGCAGCTCCTAATAGGAGTTATAATGCTTAACTGGAAGTTGCTTAGCATAAAAGCACTGCAACTATTTGTGTTTATGAAAGCTTTTAAGCTAATCATATAATTGGCGGCCATCTATATGGGCTAAATGAGTACTATCCAAGAAATGCTTTGTTCCAGTTTGTGGCTCTAAATATTTACATAGTTTTTTACATAGCTCTGATCATATCTTCTATATAATCTGTGAATCTAATTGCTGCAATGAGAGCTTTGAATTCCTTATTTGAACATTGGAAAATAAAGGTTGACCCGAACCAATGGAACATAAGTGGCGAGCCCTATAGTGGTGCTGCAATAGATTTGATCACCCCCTTTAGCAGTGGCGATTACAACCCCTTCATCAAATGCAACTGTTCTTACAGCAATGGCACCCTTTGCCACATTGTCCAACTGTGAGTCATATATTCTGTAAACTGTTTTAAGATATCCATCATGGACTATTTAATTTTAGCTCAAAATATTGTATACCATAATTAAAAAATGGTAATAAAATCCAACATTCATGTCTGATATTTTCACACGATATATAGTACTTCAAAGTTTAGTTATAAAGCATTAATATATTTGCAGAATAAATGATCTTCAAGATTTATTTACATAAAAGTTACTGAAATGGATATTGCTGGTTCCATTCTTGAGGAGCTGTAGACTTTGACTTACCTTTTCAATCTGTATGCTTTCTTTGAACCTTTATCATTTGATTCCTACTCTTAATGAAAACTCAAAGTGATATTTGTTATGCATCATATCAAAGTGTTAAAACAGAAGCTAGCTTTCAACATGAGGAATTTCTTGAAGTTAGTCATTTCCCACCATTTCTTGTAGGGACTTGAGCAAGAATTACTTGTCAGGAAATCTATCTTCGTCCATTGGCAATCTAACTCGCTTGCAATACCTGTAAGCCTACTTAAAGTTTTGACTAAGAAACTAGCAAATGTATAATATGATCTATGCTAAAGCTATATTTTTCTTCTCCTTGATGTACTTCATTTTATTGTGATTAGGACTGTCTCAGTCAATAAGTTAACAGGGGAGCTACCAAAAGAACTGGGAAACCTTATTGATTTGTTGTCCTTGTAAGTTATGCTTATCTTCAACCTGTGATATATCTTTGTATAATAATAAGAACTGAGAAAACCATCTTCTTAAAAGGGAATACTTCCACTTTGTTGCAGGTGGGCATCAAATACTGAACTTATAGGAAAGATACCTGATTTCATAGGAAATTGGTCAAAACTTAAAACCTTGTAAGACAATGGTTTGATGTTGTATTTTCTAGGTTTTTGTTGTTGAATCATATGAGTTTGGTTTTTAGGGATTTGAGCTTCAACAATATAACTGGGGAGATTCCCAACTCTCTTTTCAATACGAGTTCACTCTCATTCCTGTAATATATTATGTCTCTTTCATTGTATCAATTTCCTCGTAACAGGTATTTGATATATTGAAGCATTTTTTTCCGTTTCTATAATTAGGTTTCTTGGTAACAATAAGATAAGGGGTGCCCTGCTTCCACAAAAAAGTGCATCTCTTATCCTTATGTAAGTAAATTTGAATGTCTGCATTTGCCTACACAACAAAATCTTCTGGTTTTGTAGATGCCTAAAGACAAATAATGTTATGCTATACTTTGCAGAGATTTGTCATACAATTATTTAGCAGGGAAGATTCCTTATTGGGTCAATCAACAAAAGTTGCAGCTGTAAGTCCTGATATTTCACTTAATATTCTTCTTTTTCGTTAAATTTAATTTCCATCTAACTAAAATATTTTCTAGTTTAAAAATTTGTTATATTTGTAGTTCATAATTTTCTAAATTTTATAAGTTAGTAATGGAATGCTAGTTCTTGGACAGCATTTTATCTAACAGTCACAAAGAATTTTACTTTTCTAAGGCCTAGTGTATAATTTAAAATGAATGTGATATGGAGGTTTTTTCTTCGAGCCATGTGCAGCAATTTAGCTGGCAACAACTTCATAGCAGAAAGTCTAAACAACAGGTAATTCTTTGTGTGCTGTGCGTAGTTTAAAAGGGTACTGAGAGGCTTAATTTAGTGGGGTTGAAAATTAAGCCTCTCAATACTTGTCTATACAATATCTTATATTTATCTCCCTAAGCCTCCATCCCTAATGAAAGTAAAAGTTAAGGGAACTTAACCTCATTAAAACATTTTCTGTCTAAGAAACTTTCTACTAATAATTGTCCAACAAAATGCAATGATCTCTAAGTCATTCTTGTTTTGCATTAGTGGTCTGCCTTCAGGGTTAGAATGCCTTCAGCAGAACTTTCCTTGTGGTTGAGGCCGTGGGACTTGTAAGTATGGTTAATGCTCTTATTTATTTTTCTATTGGAATAGATGAGCTTGAATTGGCAAGCAAAAGTGAAAATACCTTTCTTTGAACATAGTTTTTTTGTGCATCCTTATTATATAGGTTATGCAGATTACAGTTTTGCAGTAAACTGTGGTGGTGCTCAAGTTACATCTCCTAATGGTATCGAGCTTTTCATGCAGATTTTGAGCCTACTGTCAATAACAAACCAAGCATCAGTAAAAAGAACAAGACCGGTCTGATTACAGGGATTGTAGTTGGCAGTGGAGTTTTAAGCTTTCTGTCCATGTTCATCATTTTATATTTAGCTCAGAAGAAAAATGATTCTCAGACCAATGACAATATAGGTTAACCATTAATCTCTTCCAAATTATTGGCAGTTGCCTCAACTCTGAATATTGTTTGCAATGTGGAAATCCAGACATGACAGTTCATTTTGTATCTTATTTGCAGATCTCTTAGATACAAATGCTAGATCATTCATTTTCAGTTATGATCAACTAAAGGCAGCTACAAATGATTTCAGTTTTGCTAATAAGTTAGGAGAAGGAGGATTTGGATCTATCTATAAGATTGGTCAATATGTAAATATTCATATATGAATGAAGAATTGTTAGTGCATTAAAGTTTACTGATTGATATTGAGCTAAAATGGATTTCCTATCTCTGTCTATTCCTTGCTATTGCTATAAGAACACTCTGTTATTACTTATTACTATTACTATTACTGCTCCTCTTATTTTTTTGTCTGAAGTAGCAGTGGTGTGCATGGATTCCTTAGTAGCATTTACATTTAAAAAGATGGATAGATAGATTTATGAGATGAGTTTAAAAGTACAAGTTCTAGTATAGCCAATATGATATAGGAGTACACAATTTCCTTATTTTTTAATGTTATTATCTATTCAACATGGAAAACTTCTTGATGGAAGAATTATTGCTACAAAGCAACTGTCTTCGACATCCCACAAAGGAAAGAGCCAGTTTGTGACAGAAGTTGCTACTGTGACTGCTGTAAAACACCGTAACCTAGTGCAATTGTATGGATGCTGCCATGAGGGAAATAACCAAATTCTTGTTTACGAGTACATGTAAAACAATAGTCTTGATCATGCATTATTTGTTAGGACAACAAATTATTCATGCTTATATAAATAAATCCAATATTAGCAATAACGCTACAAGATATAATGGCTTGCTTGGGCAGGAGGTAAAAGCATAGCTATAAAATGGTCCACATGTTTTAATATTTTCTTGGGGATAGCAAGAGGCCTAGCTTATCTTCATGAAGAGTCATGGTTTTGAATCATACACAGAGATATTAAAGCTGGTAATGTTCTACTTGACTCTAATCTCATTCCCAAGATATCAGATTTTGGATTGGCCAAGCTATATGATAATGAAAGGACCCACATAAGCACCCGGGTTTTTGGAACAATGTAAGATTCTTAAAGACCTATAATCACCCTTAATTTTCTACTTCCAATCCTTTTTGTGGTCTTCTCTTAATATATAGTAAATTTGTTAAACTCAATATCCATATTGTTACATATTGTAGAGGTTATCTTGCACCGGAGTATGCCATGCGTGGGCAACTCACAGAGAAAGTTGATGTATTTGCCTTCGGTGTTTTGGCTTTGGAGATAGTTTGTGGCAGGCTAAATTCATATATGAGTTTGGATGAAGAAAGGACTTATTTGTGCAGGGTATTTCCAGGTTCACCATGCATTTTTTGATGTCATAGAAGCCCTTTTTGGTGAGTCCTGACTTCTATTTGTGAGACATTGTTGCTAGGTTATGCAATATACATCAAATGTTGAAGTTGGGAAAATGTGTTTTGACATGTAACAGCTATGTATATTTTGAGAATGCTGTGACATGTTGAAGTAGTGTCAAAATGCAACTACATGGAAATATGTTTGCTGAATTTTTGTTTTTTGGGTTATCCAAATGTTTAGCTGAATTTTTACTTCAAGAATTAGTGTGGTGGAAGTGCTTGAATGAAAAATTTGTGCAACCTGATGGACAAGTTCGATGTTGTGTATATATTTAATGAATTATAGTATGTAATTAGTAAAAGTGCTTGTGCAAGAATTGATTATGAATGTGTATTTCCAATTATATGCAATGTGTTAGTGAAGAAAACAATATGTTAGCCGTGCAATTTGGATTGAGATAGCATTATGATATAGTGTCGGAGATTTTTCAGCTATAGGGATAGGGAAAACGTGGAAACACTCTAAATACTCACAAATTCCTATTATTTCTAACATTATACAGATATATTCCATCACAAATGGTATATTGTGACAGAAAAACGCAACGAACCCGTCACGAAACTTTGCATTAGAGACGAAATTATTGACGGTCACAATTACCTATCTGTGACGAAAAACCGTCATCAACGCGTCACGAAAACAATGTATAAGTGACGGCTGAAAACAGTGAAAATTATATATTCGTGATGGGGAACCGTCACAACAACAATGATTAAGTGACAGCTGAGAATAACGACAATTATATATTTGTGACGAGAAACCGTCACAAAACCGTCACAACAACAATGTTTACGTGACGGCTGTCAATCCTGACAATTATATATCAGTGACAGAAATCCGTCACACAATTGTCACAGAAGAGTGTCGTTGGCCACACAAAACAAAGGGTCACAGTTGGGTAGCTGTGACAGGAATACGTCCAAAGTCATGACTAAGCCGCACAATTGTCACGGTTAGTTGGCCGTCACAATTAAGTGTTTACTCCTCCTTGCAAAAGAATTTTGTTATTAAACCAAAAAAAAAAATACAAACTATATTCTTCAAAAATTAAAATACATTTTCATTTAGGAATTTTTCTTTAAAGAAAAAAATTATTAGAAAAAATAAACATAGCTCTTCAGCTATTTATATAAATATTTTAAATACTTTTATATATTTATATTATATATATATGACGCTTTGTTTGTCCCTAATTATAAATTTTTAGTGACAGTTCGCATTTTATAATTATTGACTATCTATATATAACTTATGCAGATGAAAATTATACGAGTTTTTGTGAAAAATGTTGTGGCTCGCTTTTGGTTTGATTCCTCTGAGTCTCACGTATTGCACCAGTCCTTGTCAGATAGTCGGTCTCAGATTGAAAACCTACAAGACATGCAGATATTCAGAGGGGCGCCGGTGAGGTCACCGGTGTTTCCCCTCCAATGCCTAAGTCAGCTATAATAAAACAAAAATATGGTTTCACTTTTGAAAAAGATAGAAAATGGTGTGGTCGGCGCATATCCCAAGAAAATACAAAAAAAGAGATATCATTTTCCACTTACCTCCACCTTGCTTTTATAACTTACCTCGGCGATTAGAGTTTTGAGGTCAAAATTCTAGCTTTTTGGATGGTGACATGTGTCAATTGAGCTGAGAAGAAAGGAGGGCATTTTTGTCCATGTACGGGCGCACAAAGGAATCATGTCTCCAAGTGCTGCTTTGTGGATTTTGAAAGGGGTAACCTTGGACCTATCATTTACTTGGAGCCTCACATAGTGTGGCCCATTGAAACCCTTTTAGTGGTAAATGCCCTAAACTCCTTTAGCCCATGGTGTGAAATTTATCGATAACAAAAGCCAAAAAACAAATCAAAAATTAAAAAAAAAATTGTAGAAAAAGAAGAACATAAAGAGAGAGGAGAAAGTGGACGAATGAGGAAAGGATAAAAAGAGCAAGAGAGTGCATACTAGAATCCTCCTTCGGGTTCCATATTTGTTACTTAAAATAAATCCTAAAAAAACTGAGAGCTATTCAACCATATCCATCTCTAAATCTGCATCTCATTTAGCACTCGTCCTTTTTGCAAATTTTGCTGCCCCAAATCGTGGTTTCCTCCAACCTATCTCAAAAGAATACCGAATCTCACAACAAAATCTAATTTCTCTTCCAAATGATAACAATTTTACTATCGCACCTTTTAATTCTGACTTACAAGGCAAATAAATCTTTTTAACTTTACAATCTCCAAGAAAATTCAATGCTTCTGCCAAATCAAATAAAATATACTATAAATACCTTTCATTTCTATTTAACCTTGCAAACAACAAAAGGATAAATCAATCTTTTTATCTAAACATTACTGCAGTATGCGCACCTCGTGCTCCCCAAACCATCTAACAAATTCGAAAGAAAAGATTAAAAAATCCTTCAATTACAACTAAACGACTTCGTTAATTTTTAAGAATATAAAAGCAAAAAAAAAAAATATAATAGGCAAATGACGAACGACGACCAGAAACCAAAAACTTGACTCCACTCTCATTTATATATATATATGCATATATATATATATATATATATATATAGACACACACTCATATATATATATATAGACACAGAACTGCTAATATGGGCGACGTAGTCCACCGTTCAATGGATGACAGTCCATATAAGCCGTTTGATGTGTATACTCAGATGCATTGACTCTGAATATGCACATTGGACGACTGATATAGAATTGTTGCCCATTGAGTGGTGGACTACGTCGCCAATGATAGCAGTTCTGTATATAGACATATATATTACTAAATAATAATCCTTTTAATTTTAAAAAAATAGTAATTCATATCGTTGGAATTTATGGATGCAGAAAATAAAGAAATTGATTTTTTTTTTTTTAAGGATATACAATTTAGGATGGTTTATGTGAAATTTTTAATGTCCAAAAGATATGTCTATTATAGGTTTTAGTCTTGAAAGAAAATCACAATGAAAGAAGCTAACATCTAGGTACAATGTAAACACTCCCGCTGTTCTATAGCTTTTTGATGGCTGTGTCACTTCTCTCTATTAAGAAGATGTAAACTAAAATACACATAATCGATTTGGTTAATCCAAATCGATTAACCAAACCAATCCAATCCAATTAGTAATTGGATTGGATTTGATGTATGGATCAGATTGGATTGGAAAAAACAAAACCGATTACTAATTGGATTGGATTGACTATTTCCAAAATATATTAGTTTTGAATCGATGAACAACCCTAGTAGAAGATAATATATTTGTATCAAATGCTATTGATGTAGGTAAAATTACAGTAGAGCCACCTTTAGATTTAGGGATATTACTGGATGCCCTTCAGTCTGGGGTTCATACAATTTTCCACAGAAGTTGGCTTTTTGTTTTTGGTGGAGATTGCAGAATCTGAAGTTGGGATATGCTTACATTTTATATATAATTTAAGTTAACGTTTTCTAACCCATCATCTTCTATATTCTTTGCTTTCTTTTTCNATATTTTGTCGATATTTCCATCGATATTTCCGTATTTTGAACCTTCGATATTTCCGTCGATACCGATATTTTCATCCTTGCTCATATATATATATATAGACACAAAACTGCTAATATGGGCGACGTAGTCCACCGTTCAATGGGTGACAGTCCATATAAGCCGTTTGATGTGTATACTCAGATGCATTGACTCCTGAATATGCACATTGGACGACTGATATGGAATTGTTGCCCATTGAGTGGTGGACTACGTCGCCCATGTTAGCAGTTCTGTATATAGACATATATATTACTAAATAATAATCCTTTTAATTTAAAAAAAATAGTAATTCATATCGTTGGAATTTATGGATGCAGAAAATAAAGAAATTGAATTTTTTTTTTTAAGGATATAGAATTTAGGATGGTTTATGTGAAATTTTTAATGTCCAAAAGATATGTCTATTATAGGTTTTAGTCTTGAAAGAAAATCACAATGAAAGAAGCTAACATCTAGGTACAATGTAAACACTCCCGCTGTTCTATAGCTTTTTGATGGCTGTGTCACTTCTCTCTATTAAGAAGATGTAAACTAAAATACACATAATCGATTTGGTTAATCCAAATCGATTAACCAAACCAATTCAATACAATTAGTAATTGGATTGGATTTGATGTATGGATCAAATTGGATTGAAAAAAACAAAACCGATTACTAATTGGATTGGATTGACTATTTCCAAAATATATTAGTTTTGAATCGATGAACATCCCTAGTAGAAGATAATATATTTGTATCAAATGCTATTGATGTAGGTAAAATTACAGTAGAGCCACCTTTAGATTTAGGGATATTACTGGATGCCCTTCAGTCTGGGGTTCATACAATTTTCCACAGAAGTTGGCTTTTTGTTTTTGGTGGAGATTGCAGAATCTGAAGTTGGGATATGCTTACATTTTATATATAATTTAAGTTAACGTTTTCTAACCCATCATCTTCTATGTTCTTTGCTTTCTTTTTCAAGTAGTTATTTACTTCAACTACATTTACAGGCTACTACTATAAAAGTAATAGAGTAAATTTTCCTTTACCTTAAATATATCAATATGTTATATATACAACGCTCAATCAATTTTTATAGTTATGTTGGTCAAAACCTCAAATCGATTAAGCACCTGTCTGTGGGAAACCTTGTTGGCAGTGGTACGAAGCAGTGGTGTATTTATTTGTTTATTTTGTCTAAGTCATTTAAAATTTATGAAAGTCATTAAAATAATTTATAAAAATCATTCAAAATCACTTATGAACTATACAAAAATGTATTAACATTTACAAAATTCTGTGCTTAATACTTTTTCCACCAAAAAAAAAGAAAAAAGAAAAAAATGAAAAAAAGAAGAAGATTGGTATGCTTTCCATCGGCATAAGTTATATATATATATATATATATATATATATAATTTTACTCTTATCCGATATTTTCTATCATAAATTCATTTGGAACAATGTATATCCAACGTTGATAAAAAATATAAATTTGTATCACGTTTTATTAACGTTGAATACGCATTGTTATAGACGAATTTTGAATAAAAAATCTCCGATGAAAAAATTACTATATATATATATGATTAACTGGAAATTTTATATTATTCCAATCGCAGCTTAAAGTTTTAAAAATTGCAAATACTTTTTTCTCCAGTACAATATATCCGTTAAATAATTTTCTTTTTCCAACATCTGAAATGGCATAAATACCCTAAAAAGCTTTTAAAAAATTATTTTTTTCTTTCATTTATGTCCTGCAATAGTTAGAAGTGTCAAATGGGTTATGTCATACTGGTACAGTCCAATTAAACGTTAGCTCATTAGTATTGATGCTGTGTTCATGTTAGTCCATTTATTTACTGTGTCATGTTCGCACCGGACGTATTGTGGTGTGCTCGTGCTGGTACATTCGTATTCGTGCCGACTCATAAACATATTTATTTATTAAAATTAATAAATTATATAAGTATATAGAACAAATAAATTAAATATACAAAAACTAATTTATTTTCACTTATTTGGAAATTAATATTAATAAAAAAGATAAACAAAATCATCCTTATCTAATTACAAAACATTAAAGCGAAAAAATATATACATAAAAATATGATAACCGAAGTTAAAAATTTTAAATAAATATTAATTAAATAAAATATTATATTGATTAATTTATAAAATATCTCAAAATAATGAAAATATAAATTAAATTAATATAGTTTATGTATTTATCAATCATTCGTGTTAGTCGTGCTATGGACTCGTATCGTGTCTGATTCATCATTGGTTCGTGTTGTGTTTAGTCCATGGGCTTTCCAAGCACGGATGTTACCTGCTTTGTGCTTGATAAAGCACAATTTTTGTTATGCCGTACTCGTATAATGCACAATTTTAAAATGTCGTGCTCATGCTGTGCCCATGCTACCCGACCTGTTTACACCTCTAATAATAATATAAAATATATATTTTAAAAACTATTTTTTATTTATTTATTTTGCGTATTCCCTATTCACTTTCTCTAATCTGCAACAACAAGACCAGACAGCACAATACAAACCTTCCTTCCCCCTTCTCACCTGTTAAAAAAAAAGAGCTAAAAATCGTCTTTTTCTTTCTCTGTCTCCCTCTCTTCATCTTCTTCAACCCACCAATTAAAAACAAAAGTAAAAACAAAATTGAAAGAGAACATACAAATACACGGAAAAAGATGAAAAAAAATAATAATAAAATTGTTCCTCCCTTCTCCTCTTCTTCTACCCATCAATTGAGAAGAAATTTTAAAAAAGAAAGAGAAAGAAGAGAGAGAGAGAGAAAGGAGAAGGGAGACAAAGAGGAAGAAAGGAAGGAAACACGAGAGAGAGGCAGAGAGAGACAGAGAGACGAATGGAGAAAGAAAGAGAATTTTATTTGGAGAGAAAAAAGAAAAAGAAAGAGACAAGGAGGGAGAGAGAGAGAGAGAGAGAGAGAGTTTTGTTTAGAGGGGAAAAAGAAAAGAAAAAGAGAGAGATACACAAGGAGGGAGAGAGGGAGTTTTATTTGAAGAGAAAAAAGAAACAGAAAGAGAAAAAGAATTAATTACTTGGAGAGAAAGAAAAAAAAAAGGGAGAAAAAAAATGTCAATATTTTAGATTTTAACATGTAAAATAACATTAAAACTCTTTTCCAGTTAAATATAACAGCCGTAAATTAAAGTAAAAAAAAAATGTTTGTCATTTTTGAAACTTCAGAGGTCGGATCTTTAGTAATATAAAACTTTTAGAGGAGCTATTTAGAATTAACCCTTATTTAAAATATATTAATAGCTTAAAAGCTTAAAAGCCTCTTTTTTTTTTTTTTTGAGAAGAAAAAGCTTTGTTAATAAGTATATCATAATGGAAAAAAATTATTATTTCTTTGAAGAAGAAGGCCTTGAAAGAGTTTGTCTCGTGTTGGAAAACAATCTCAATATTATTTATTGATGAAGAAAATATTTACATTATTTTATTGGAAAACAAGTCGTATTATGCCCCTTCACTTGGAGGCCACTCATGGATGATCAATTGGAAGACAGAAAAGCGGAACGAGAACGAACACCAAGCTTGGATTGAAGAAAGATAAGTTTTGAACAAGATAGCGGCTTCGTTAAAGCATCCGCAAGTTGATAAGAACTTGGAACATGAGTAACACAAAACTGTCCAATAACAACTTTTAAAGGAAAAAAATGAAAGTCAATGGCAAAATGTTTCATTTTGGAGTGAAAAACAGGATTAACACATAAATATGTAGTGTCAATGTTGTCACAGTACATAGCTAGAGTGGAAAGCAACAACATGCGGAATAAATCTAGGTGGTTGGCACATGTAAACATCCTTAAAAACACTCCCATTGAGAAAAGCATTATTAAAGTCTAGTTGCTTGATAGGCCAATTATGAAACAGAGCAATACTGAGCACAACTCGAATAGTGGCAGGTTTAACGACAAGACTGAAAGTTTCAACATAGTCAACCCCAGGACGCTGATTAAAACCCTTCCCTATAAGTTGAGCTTTGTACCTTTGAATAGATCCATCAGAGTTACGATTTATGCGGAATATCCGCTTAGAACCCAAAAAGTTATAAGGAGGACATAGACGAGACACCAAAAGGCAATTTGTGGGACGTATTACAATGACAGAGATCACAATTAAACAAAGTAAAAGATGAAATAGGAAGAGAGTGAGAAGCAACAACATGGCAAAGAACTCTAGAGGACGAATGAGCAGATGGAGAAGAGACACACGATGTGGACTAAGAGGATGGCCATTCAAACGCGCTTTCAATGGACCCCGGAGTAACATTGTTCCCGTCCGTAAGTTGCTTGACTAAAAGATAGACAGGTAAATATTCAATAGATAGCATAGAATTGAGAGACAGACAGCGAATTTTCTTCATAGCTGGAACACATTAAACATCATCCAACAAATAAGTAGAGGAGCCAAAAGACAAGGTCGTAGTAACCAATATGTGTAATGGGAAGAGGAGTACCATTACCTACCGAGATAGCATCAGTGCCATCATAATCATTATGAAGAGCCAGGTCGTGAAGACCATTCGACACATGATATGACGCACCAGAGTCAAAAAGCCAAGGGGACGAAACAGAGTCATTGGCAGCAGTAGGAGGGAGACCCAAAATAAAGCCAGATTAATAGGTTCGTATAGCTACCAAAATATCTCGAAAATCATTGGACAAGCCATTAACAACGTAGAGAATTAGTTCATCATCATCAATAGCAGTGGAAATAAGGGCATACTCATCAGATGCTTCTTTGACAAGACCGAGGACCTTAAGGCTTAATCATATGTTCAAGTCAACAGACAAGATGTTGGCGTATATTAGAATCTTCTAGAGGTTGCATTAGTTAATAACACATGTCATAGTCGTTATCTTGGTTAGTTAGTTTGTTAACTGTCTTATTCATAAGCAGTTAGTTAATTATATTTTGCTATATAAGCATGATTTTAATCTTTGTAAAGGAATCAATTCAATCTTAATGAATATCAAGTTTTCTATCTCTTGTTTCTTATTTCCAAGCTTCCATTGTTCATATTTGAGCTTTCATGGTTATTGGTTTCACGGCAAGTAACTAGAATTAACAGAAGACGATTATGAGAAGGTTTGGCAAAGGTAGTAGCCAAACAAGTCCAGACCACACTAGAAAACATACCGATGGACCTCCTATAAGAGAGAAGCCAGAAGACCACAAAGCAAGTCTTTGTCTTGCTGTATCCAAAAACGATAAGAATCAACAGTAATAGAGGGGAAGATGCAGAGAATGGACATGGACATGGCAGCGAGCCATCAATATAGCCGTAGAGAACATTACCATCAGATTCAGGGGAAGTAAAAGAAGTAGAAGAAGACATGGTGAGATCGAAAAAAAATTTTTGTTAGACTCGCCAAGGCTCTGATACCATGAAAGAGTTTGTATTGTGTTGGAAAACAATATCAATATTATTGATTGATGAAGAGTGTTAGAAGTATGACCCAAGAGGAGTTCTAGAAAAGAAAGTAGTATATTTTTGCATAAAAGCTTCAGCATTTCATTAAAGGTTAAACATATGGTATATACAAGACTAGAAACAAAAGAAAAATACCTAACCTCTGTCATTTGACAAATGCAACCATGCTGCCTTTTACATATTTGATTACCCCTATTAAATATCATAACATAGGCTTCTAAAACTGACACAAGGTCCATCCAAAATAAGACTAAACACAAGGTACACTTAGTTTACTTGTTTCACACATAACCAAGATACTTAACACAAGGCTGGTCCAAAAACAACTAGATTTGAACTAATCTAGTTTGCTCAAAATATGTTATCATATTTAACCTCTCTGCCATATCAGCAGCCATGTCACCAAAAATGCCACTTTCAACACACCTCCTTGGCACTTTTGGGGAAAACATTGAGGAGAGTTCTCAATGTTTCAACCTGGACTTTGACATAAATATGGTGAAGCAATCTGAAAGTTTTTCTTGTGAATCCTCTCAGCTTCTCCTCCTGTATTCATGCTCTGATTTTTCTGTCTTTGCTCTAAAATAGCCTTTGAATTTAATAATTTCATCAAATGACTAACTTCAAATTTAGAGAAAAAATTCTCTCTTGGCTGCTGCTCAAGTTTAGAAAGCCAACTTCCATCCAATACCCCACCATTCCTTTTAAGGTCAGAAACTCTCTCTGATTTGTCTCCATATGTAGTACTTGCAAATTTAGTTTTTCTAGGCAACTCATGACTTAAGCTGCAAACATGATCACCTCCTTGTCCCATTTATCATGAACTTCCACATTAGTCTTCAGTAAGGATGTGTAGTTGACATCATCATATTGTTTTTGCCAAAACTGTGACTCATCAACAGCTTTGGTTCTAAGTGCAGCATGGTCACTTTCCTCTAAATTTATCACAAAATTTTTATCCTTCATGGCTACTTTTAACACCTCACACCCTTGAGAATCATATATGGTGCAAGACTTGTTAGAGAAATTCAAAGAATATTTTTTCTCTAACATTTGTCCCACACTTAATAGATTTACACTTAAATCTGGAACAAAAAGGACATCAGTTATAAGTTTGGAACCTGCTGGTGTGTTAACAACCACATTTCCTTTGCCAAGGGCCTCAACATATGCTCCATTTCCCAACTTCACTCTTGGTTTTATACTCTTGTTCAAATGGCAGAACAAATCCTTTTTAAATGACATGTGGTTTGAGCAACCACTGTCCAATATCCAGCTACCTTTGCTCCTGTGAAGCAAGTGGCTGCAAATAGAGTTTCAGTAATCAGCTGGCCTTTTACAACTGCTTGAGCTGGATTAGCTTGTTGCACATTCTCTCCTTTCCTTTTGCATACCTTCTCTACATGGCCAAATTGCTTACAACTCTTGCATTGCACATTTGGCCTAAACCAACAATACTTTGATGCATGATCCTCCTTTTTACAGTGAAAACAAGGGCCATATCTCCTCCTATCTCCTTCTTTACTGAAGCTCTCCTTGCTCCTTTTTATTCACTCACCAGGTTCTCCATTTTGCTTTGCAAACAAAGCACCCTCCATAGTTTCTTCTTGTCTAAAAGTCCTCCTCTGTTCAGTAGCTTGTAATGCATTGATGAGCTCCGAGAGAGAGATCTAATTGAGGTCTCTCGATTTTTCCAAGGATGAAATCTTTGCCTCAAACCTTTTGGGTAAGCTCACCAATACCTTCTCAACAACCCTCTTGTCTGGCAGCTCCTCTCCAATCACTCTAATATGGTTTACAACTTTTAGAATTCTATCTGTGAACTTGTCAAGACATGACCCACCCGGATCCTGACTGCATGACTTAATATTTCTATTAAGCCAATTAGCAGTTCTTTATTTCCTACCAAGCCATTATTAAATAACGAAAGTCCAATAACGGAAAAAAAATTATGTTCTGCCAAAAAACTTTATTAAAATTTCGGCAGCATCTCGTCTGTTTTTACAACACTCCCCAAATACATATAATTGCAATTCCTGCAAGGAAAACATTCCTATATATTTATCCAATTCTACCAACACACATTTCACACAGTACCCACGTTTCAATAATTAATTCAACATTCACAATAAAATATATCCGCTATATTTTTCCTGTAGCTGGACTCAGTATGAAAATTGAGCTGCCTACATACATTTTCTAATAGGGATCAAGCTACCTGTAGTTTTTTATATCTCAAACCGAAGATAACACTTGCGATTCAAAAATCAACAAACATATATAAACATTCGTTTATTTACGCATAAATATCAATATACATTATACATTCCTCACTTAACACATTTTAAAAGATTAATAACCATGTATAAATAGTACCATAGTTTGGCGACATAATCCATCGCCCAAGAAAATAATTTCTCTACTTGGCGGCATATCTCATCGCCCAAGTAGTTCATAATAACATATCCCATAATTATTCTCAATAAACACAGAGTCCAAATTCATAACCATTAAATATAAAATTCACAAAGCAATTCAATTTACACATCACAATAAGGGGTAGCCATCATCACGACCTTTTGCTCCAAGGCATCGTGGCGGTAGTGGGTAAAAGTAACCATCATCACAATCCTTTGCCCCAAGGCATCGTAGTATAAATAGGTCTAACAGTCATCACGATCTAGGTATCGTGGCATCAATATAACCGTCATCATGATCCCGGTATCGTGGCCGTATGTTTTTGCATAAAAACTTCAGCATTTCATTAAAGGTTAAACATATGGTATATACAAGACTAGAAACAAAAGAAAAATACCTAACTTCTGTCATTTGACAGATGCAACCATGCTGCCTTTTACAGATTTGATTACCCCTATTAAACATCATAACATAGGCTTCTAAAAACTGACACAAGGACTAGCCAAAATAAGACTAAACACAAGGTACACTGTAGACCTGGCAACGTGTTGTGTTGTATCGTGTTCGTGTCAAAATTTTCTCATCCAAATCCAACCCATTAAGCTTTCGTGTTGAAATATGTAAACCCAAACCCATTCATAAAATTATCATGTAACCCGTTAACTTTTTTCAAAATTATTTAAAAAAAAAAATAGATTTGATTTATAATTCATAGTCTATACTAAAAAATAATGAAGCAAAGATAAACATAAATATTTGTATCTTTTTATAAATAAAAAATAAAAACTAAAACAACATACTTAATTCACTTCTTTAATTCTTTTTAACAGGCTGTCCGGTGGCATTCCAGGGACATTTCAGAGTCTAAATCTGAATCACACGTGAGTTAATCGAGACCAAATTTTTAGGTTTTATATTTATTTTTGCATTTTTTGTTTCTATATGTTTCACCAAGTACTAGTTTTTTTAGAGTGGATAGAGGACGGTGACAAGGACTTGTTAATATATTATTCTGTCTACCATTACTTGCATTTCATTTGGCTTTAATGTTGCCACAAATTGCATGCTGCAGAACCTTTTCTACTAAAGTTATTGGAGTCGTGGTCTCTGTCTCTCATTCTACTAATTTAAAATTTCATATTAAGAAATTTTTTGACCAATCGCATAACTTATCTGTTCGCAGCGATTTATCATACAACAATTTTACAAGGCCAGCTCAGGCTAGTTGTGCAAATATGCGAGTGTAAGTGAATTTAATATCTAAAGCTTCTCCTAAGATAATATAATTATTTATGTCCGTATTGTTGAATATTATTCCTTTCTTTTTCTTTTCTCCCAGATCCTTTCTTTGTTTAATATTTTCCATTGCCTTTATTATTTAACAGGAATTGTATTTTTAGTTACTCAACTTTTGAGAGTAACTCTTAAGTCCCTTCTCACTATTTAATTGTCTATTTTACTTGAATAAATATATATAGTCATTCTCTAATCAGGGAAAATTTTGACCGGAATGGCTGATGATCTTTGATATATTTCTCCCAGATGAGAGAAAAATTATATAAATACGTATATATGTATATACTTATTTCTTGAAGATTCAGGTGAGAAGACCACTTAATATGCCAGATAGTTTATTCACATGGAAGTCATAACTGACCACTTAATAGTGAATTATGGTAAATAATATACACAAGGGAAGATATTCAAAATTCCATATTTCTTATTTCTTAGGTAGTGCAAGAAGAAGTTTGTTGTTTTGAAATGTAGTCCTTCAGATACTTGAAATTGCAAATGTTTTTAAATGATTTTCCTTCAAAGAGGAAGGAAAATAAATAAATCAAAAGGAAGTATAGTACTTGTAAATAATATATGCCTTGTCTTTCATCCTACTGATCTGATTTGTTGCTCTGTGGACGTGTTTTCTGACTTTTGCTATGTCTTAGAACTTCGTGGGCTCGAGCTACAAACAAGATACTTCACATTAAGACAGATCAAAGCTGCCACAAATAGCCCGGAAAATAAGTTTTCTAAGAAAAATTAACAATAAACAAAGAAATCTTAAACCTTCTCTCTGATGCTCTTTAGACTTTAGGTATGTAATTAATGCAAAAACTTAAACATATTAGATTATATGTCGAAGTTGCTTCATTTAATACAGGTACTCTACATGTTTTGCTAGTAATTTGGTGAAGTCTATTGTGTCTTAAGAGGTTATATGGCTCTGAATATGCAACGAGAGGTTACTTGGTGGACAAGGCAGATGTTTACAGCTTTGGATTTGTAGCTTTAGAGATTGTGAGTGGGAAAAGCAATAGAAGTAACAGGCCAAAAGAAGAGTTCACATATCTTCTTGATTGGGTAAGTTTTATTTTGTAGTTCCTCTGAGCTTAATTTTTAGAGGGCACAGATTTATTGGGTAAATTCAGATGCATTTGGATTTTGCTGTGTGACTGCCTTGTTAGTGTACTTGATGATAAAAGCAAGAAAAATGGAATTCTTAGTATCACTGTAAAAGATTCAAAGCAGAACCTGTACTAGTTTATCTGAATGAGATTCATATGTTTGGCAATTTTCTCTTGTGATTATATGTTAATGTGGCAATAGAAGTTTCATTAATTTGTTATTCTTTACATGTCATTGAAGGCCAATGTTTTATAAGAAAGAGGAAAGCTATTAGATTTAGTGGATCAAGTGTCGGTTCAAACTACGCCAAAGAGGAGGCATTGACAATGCTAAACTTGGGGCACTTGTGCACAGACAAATCTCCTTTGCACAGACCAACAATGAGCCGAAATTTGATATGTGTTGTAAACACCAAAATTAATTACTGAATCAACCAAAACTATAGTAGTGGCAAGTCTAGGTCAAATCCATAAGGACTATGTTGAATTCCAATTTAAGTTCTATCCTAGTAAAATACTGAACTAAAATTATAAAGATGGGGGGCTTTTTATTGCTTGCGAAATAATCTAAATCAAATCAAAACTAGTAAATACTGAAAAAAAAAATCGATGAGAGAAACTCTTGGGATCAGAATAATTCATATGACTAGTAAACAATTGATCATAAACATAAAAATTTCAATTCTTTCATTCACTTTGGCATAAATAATTGTCACGACCTAATTATTTTATATTTCTCACTAAAATAAACTAATCCAGATACGATAACAAATTAGTTATAAATTTTGAAATTAAATCTAGAATCAACATGACTTGAAATTATCTCATAAAATAATCAAGAACAAGAGAAAAACCAAATAAAGACAAACTCTACAAATGTTGCAAAGTTTTAATCTAATTTATGTTTTTCATAGACAATTAATAGAAACTGAGATCATAACCATTAAAGTCTATTTGCTACTAATTATTAAACACCCAAAACGATTGAGAATCCAATTTAGCAATAACCCAATCTCAAATAAAAATAACGGTACCAAATTTGGACGTACTGGTCACATTATAGATTCATGCCCAACTCTACAAGAAGATGAGATCATTCAGCAAGAAAATGCAATTGGCGGATTTCTAGGAAAACCACAAAACAAATATGATCCTTTTTCTAATACTTACAATCCTGGATGGAATGACCATCCTAATTTGAGTTATGAAAATAACCCAGAACAAAACCGTTACCAACAGCCATATCAGCCAAGACCACCACCTGCAGAGCCTCCTAAATCAAGTATTTCATTGGAAGATATAGTGAAAGCTTTAGCCACTAACACTCAACAATGGGCAACAAGATGCAGCAATGAGATTTCAGAATTTGGAGAATCAAATGAGCCAAATAGCAACTGTTGTGGGCAAGCTTCAAACAAATTTGTCTAGACAATTACCATCGCAACCAATTAATTCATGGAAGGAAGCTAACGCTATCACTTTAAGGAGTGGGAAAGAAGTGGAATTCTCCAAGAATGAGTATCCTAATACACAAAAGAAGCATCAAGTGGAAGAAGAGAATGAAATTGAATCATCCTTTAAGGTAATTCCTTAATCTCCTATTATTTCTTCTCATAAGCAATTGGTGGCTCCTTTTCCTAGCAGGTTGAGCAAGAACAGGAAAGAGGAGCACAAGAAGGAGATTTTGGAAACCTTTCGAAAGATTGAAATCAACATTCCACTAATCGATGTGATCAAGAAAATCCCTCAATATGCAAAATTGCTTAAAGAATTATGCACCAAAAAGAAAAAGTTGAGAGGGAATGAAATGGTAAGGGTAGGTGAGAACGTGTCTGTAATTTTACAAAGGAAGCTACCTCCAAAATGTAAAGATCCAGGTACGTTTACTATACCATGTGTCATTGGAAATTCTAAAATTGAATGTGCCATGCTAGATTTTGGAGCTTCCATTAATGTGATGCCCAAATCAATGTATGATTATTTACAATTGGGCTCTCTAAAAGATACTAAAGTTATCATACAATTAGCAGATATGTCTAATGCCTACCCAATAGGGGTAGTTGAAGATGTTTTGGTGGAGGTTAATAGGATAGTTTTTCCTGCGGATTTCTATGTTTTGGACATGGTGCATGATGCATTTCTAAATCCAACACCAATCATGTTAGGTAGACCGTTTTTGAGGATTGCTTAAGCAAAAATTGATATTCATGAAGGAGCACTAACCTTAGAACTAGATGGGGAAGTGAAGGCATTCAAAATATTTTATGGCGAGTCCATTACTTGAGGAATTCAAAGGTGTTCTTAAAAAAACTAAAAAAATCGCAGAACCAGGCACACCTAGGGTGGCACCTTAGGAGGCGTCTGGCAGGCACTACAAAAAAAATGGGGGTTTTGTGATGGGATCAAATTCGTCACAAGGTATGGTATATGTGACGGAATCGTCGCTAAAACAACATTATGTGACATATATTAATCTGTCAACGCCTGTCGCAATAGACTCGACACAAAAGGGTTTCCGTGAAGGAATATTGTTTCTTGTAACAGAAAACTGCCTTTATGTGACGGCATTACTTGGTTACCAATATTAATGGAAGTTTTGACATTCTGGCGAGTCACCGCTGGCAGGGCTTCGGTGATGAAATTTGGTCCATCACAATATAATATTTGTGACGGTCTTGTGACGGTAGACTATCACATTAAACATACTGTGACAATTTATATACTGTCACTTGTGAAAACAATGATATATTGCATTGAGTTCGTGACCGATATGAACCGTCACAATATAACATCCGTGACGGTCTTGTGACGGTAGACCGTCACATTAAACATACTATGACGGTCTATATACCGTCACAATAGACATTATTTTCATTTTTTTTGTAGGTATATTTTTTCATTTATTTTTTATTCACTTTTTTTGTTTCTCGCACATTTAATGTTAATATGGTATCTCTTCCATACAAACACAGGACATTGAATATAATCAGTAAATAGTACAATTCAACTAGAATAAGTAGTCAAACAACAATTTGAAATTCATTTAATATTAAGACATTTGATATAAAGGGTTAAAAAAATTCTTCATTGAAGCACTTTTCATATTACTTGCTTCAATGAAAAAATATAAATGTTTACAAAGAAACGTCTAAGAAATGTATAACCTCTCTACAACTTAAATGTTTAATTTTACCACATTCTCTCAATGCTTCTACTTGAAAACAATTTAAAGAAATAAAAAATCAAACAACTAACTATGAAGTGTCAAATAACTTTACATAGACTGAAGGCCCTTAAGATTTCCTATCGCAGGTGAAATTTTGCCATCAAGATTTAGACCTGAAAGATTACTGCAAAGACAAACAGTAGGGAGAAAATATTCTAACATCAAAATCAATAATATAAACACAACAGAAAGAATAATCAAGCAATAGTTAACACCAAATGTTAGGTCTGATTAGTATAACACACTGAACTCATCACGGACAAACTAAACGCTGCAACAATTTCCACATCTACTGAAAATGCCAAAAAGGTTTCTGCCACCTATACAGAGTCTATAGACAACCTAGTGTAAAAAATCCCACCAACTTTGATTTATAAGTCTATTGCACAGCCAATGTTAAACTAGTTTCCATAGATACAAGAACTGAGAAAAGTAAGGATTGACAAACAAGTGATTTATCATTAATACCTTCTGCTAAATGGAACACCTTATTCTAATAGATGTTTCAACTCACTGGAAAAATATGAATTCCAGATAGAGAAAGCTAACATAAGAAAATGAATATTGCATATCTGTAAAATAACTCTATATTACCACGTATATATGTATATATCACAATTATCAGCATAGAGCTCAATCACTGCATGCATACCACAACCATCCTCATTCAAAATTGTTTTACAATTTTTCTATAAAAAACAAAAAGAAAAGAAAATTGTTTAAAGTACCTTGCAGAACAATGCAGCAAGTCAGGAAGAGTATATTCCAACAATCTCTACAGGATGCTGATAGAGTACCAAAACTATATCATACATATATCCATCTAGAGACACACCAAACTCCCAGGCTCAATTTTGCAGCAGGGACATTTTACTCCAGAAATATATGCAGTTCATATGACAAAGTAAAGACAGCAACATATTGCAACAATCAAACTTTTCAAAGCTAATCCACTATATTCTGATAAAAGGCTAAATCAAAATTATGTACTTTATTTAAATTTAAGCAATAATTCATAATCAATCACTATCATGAACTTCAGATGAAAAAAAAACCCATAAAACACCAACATCTGTTTAGAATGTAAACACTATAAATAAACTCAAAATTTTTACAAAATCATATGGAAAACCCATATTACAATTCGCATTATAAAAACTTTAACCAAAGCACCAGATCCTTTGATAAAACAAACATGCAATCAAAACCCACATCCAATTCCCAAAACTGAAACTGAAACTTATCCAATTCACATGTTAATCTTATGGTGTGATAATCTTAGTGCTAGAAGTTTAGCATACGATCCAATTTTTCATGCAAGGAAAAAATAAGTTGGTTTCAATTTTAATGAGAGAAGTTACTTGTGTTCTAGAAGTTCGGTATGTTCAAATTAAGTACATATCAGTTCTACAAAAAAAAAGGGGCTTCTAGGTTTTACACCGGAGAGAGAGAGAGAAGGAAAGAAAGTGACAAACCAAGCTTAGCCCAGATTTTTCCAGTGGGTTTTACACCGGAGCTTTCACAGACTTCCACCATTACCGACTCATTCACTAAGCAGAGAGGCCCTTCCTCTGTCTCTTCCTTTCACGCTCACACTCTTAGAGAATTGCCAAAAAATTGAGTGGGAAGGCAGCGAAAAGGCTGGGCATGCTTTTCTGGGCAGTGGGAGCTGGCCGTTGCCGGCCGGATTTTCAATGAGAGGCTTCAGTTGCATGGGTTCTTTAAAGAGAGGAGAGGGAAGAAAAGGGAGAGAGGGGTAAGGGGAAACATGGGAAAAAAATAAAATGAAGGGATTTTGAAAATTTTCCAAATTTTTTAACATATTTGTAATAAATTGAACTACTAATTGTGACAACAAGCTAAAAATTCCATCATAGTTATGCTAAATGTATAGGCGGGAAATTTTCATTTTAATTTTTTCGGTCAAATTGTTCAGCCTCATCTGAATTTTAGATGTAATTGTGACAGAATGATTTTCAGAATTAACAATATATCCAAATGTGACAGATATAACATTGTCACAAAATCATTGTAAATTTTATATTATTTATTTTTTCATGGAATCTGTGACAATATTTGTAGTTTCTGTCACAGATGAACTCAAAAAATTTAAATTTTTTTTCCCACGCAGGGATTTAGCCCCACTATTAAGTTGAATTTGTAACGGGCAAAAATGCGTGACATTTACCCTAAGATAAATTAAAAATTGTGACGGCCGTTGATAAGTCCGACACTATATACACCTTTATGTGACGGGTTAGTTACCATCATAAGGATTTCCGTCACAAAACCCCCTTTTTTTTGTAGTGAGGGTCTGCCTGCAGGGTACTCAAAAATAATAAAAATAAAAATAAAAAAATCCAATCATACCAATAGTTTGGCTTGTCCCTGTGCATAATGTGAACTTTGCTTTTTGAGAGGAGTATTACTTTTCTCTTCATATATTTTATTCATTTTATGCACATTGGGGACAATATGATTTAAGTGTGGGGGTAATTTAGGATTATTTAGTTTTATTTTGTTGTTTTGTTAGGTTAGTTATTTACCTTTATTACTATTTTATTATGTGTCTTAATTTTCTTTTTGTTTGTGTCTTTAGACCGAGATTTGTGACTGTCTTTGCTTAGTTGTTATTATTTCTAATCACTGTGAATCCTAATATTTTCGATATTATAGATGGAGATTTAGATAAAATGATGTAAATAGCATGATTAGTTAGTGAGTTTATCAATTTGAAGTCTGATTTGGTAACCATTTTGCATTGGGTAAAATGAAAGCTAGTCTCGGTAAATTTAAGCTTAAGTGAGCTTTTGAGCCTTGAATTTGAATTAATTACTTCCTTTTATCATTTTTGTGAGTGATATTCATGTTCGAATTTGTATATTTAGAACTTGTTTTGACATACTTATTGAGATCACATTGCTGCATTTTTGCATAAAAATGATGAAGGCATTTTTCTTTAGTTTAGCTACTTAGCCTAAAAAGTCAACCTTTATGTTTATCACTGTTTAACCCCTTTGAACTTTTATGACCTTTTTCTTTGTTCTTTAGCCTACATTACTAGCCTTGGACTTGATTTTTGACTACTTTTTCCTATTCTAAGTCTAATTGAGCATTTGAGATGTGTAATGGAGCAAAGAGATTGTTTTGACTGAGTGTGGGGGTGATCCTGTTTATGATGGTTGGTATGAGTGAATTGTATAAAGTGGTTGAGTTAAAATTTTGAGTGGAATTCTCATGTTTTGGTGTGTTTGTTGAAAAAAAAAAAGAAACAAAAACAGCAGTAAAAGAATATTTGAAAAAAAAAAAGTTAGAAATTTTTGTTTTAGTGTCAAAACATGAGAATTGGGCTAAATGTGATAAGTTTAGAGCAGAAAGAAAATAATTTGAAATTGTTAATGGGTATTGGTGAGATAATATCTTGAATGCTCTGTTGGATTTTGGATGTTAACCCATTGTTTTTCTTATGATTTTTCTTTTCGACCCTACCTTTACCTAAGCCATCTTACAACATTTTAAAAGACCTTCGGATTTTTACTTTAATGTATGCTAGGTGATGGTGATTCGATTGATAAGAAAGCTTATGGTAGAGAAAGTTCTTGCATTGAATTTGAAAGAATATTTGCAACATTTTAAACACTTGAGTGATTAGAGAGACTTATGTGAGTTGTTTGTCGAGCTAGTTTGAATTGAGCTTAATTAAGTTGGTTGCTAGTAAAGCTGAAGATTGTTGGATTCATGTGGCTACAATGTGCTAGTTATTGAAATTTTGGTTGTCTTTGTCTATAATATTTCGTTACTTGATTGATTTAGTTTTTTTTTTAAGTGTAATATTTTATGAGTTGCCGGGACGTGCAAAAATTAAGTGTGTGGGTATTTGATGGGATACAATATTTATATATTTTATGTACCTTAATACTTGATTTGAGCATGTTTTATTCACTTAAATGGATTAATTTGTATTTTTCTATATTTTAGGTGGATTTGAGCTTAAAGATATGAAAAAAGAAGAAACAGTGGCAAAACCGTAATTAAACAGAAAAAAGAAGAAATAGTGGCAAAACCGTAATTAAGCAATCTTTGGCAACAAGGCAGTGCAGCCCAGGCGCCTGGCCATCTGCCTGGATGGGCTCGAATACGGTCGTTTATATGCTTTTTTATCAATTTTAGCCCTAGGTTTTAATATAAATATGTTTTAACATTGTTGTAAATGGAATGACCGACTTTTAGACAATTTTTACCATTAGAATTGAGTTTTTCTCTGACGTATGTGCTTCTAAACTTCTTTTCTTGGGTAGGAATAATTTTAAACTAGTTATGCAATTGTGAGACTTATTTTTATTTCAATCTCATTTAATGATTTAGTTTATGTTCTTCTATGTTTATTGTTTATAGTTTTAATTTTTCATAATTATAATTTGGTACCGTTATTTTTATGTGAGATTGGATTATTGCTAAATTGGATTCTCAATCATATTGGGTGTTTAATAATTAGTAGCAAATAGAATTTAATGGTTATGATCTCAGTTTATGTTAGTTGTACCAATGAAAAACATAAATTAGATTAAAACTTTGCAATGTTTGTAGAGTTTGTCTTTATTTGGATTTCTCATGTTCTTGATTATTTTCTGATATAATTTCAGGTCACGTTGATTCTAGATTTAATTTTAGAATTTATAACTAATTCGTGATTGTATCTGGATTAGTTTATTTTAGTGAGAAATATAGAATAATTAGGTCATGCCAATTATTTATGCCAAATTGAATGAAATAATTGGAATTTTTATGTATATGATCAATTGTTTACTAGTCTTATGAATTATTCTGATGCCAAGAGTTTCTCTCATAGATTTCTTTTCACTATTTACAAGTTTTGATTTGATTTAGATTATTTTGCAAGCAATCAAAAACCTCCCATTTTTATAATTTTAGTTCAGTATTTTACTAGGATAGAACATAAATTGGAATTAAACACAGTCATTGTGGATTTGACCTGAACTTGTCACTACTACAGTTTTGATAGATTTAGTAATTCATTTTGGTGTTTACAACACACATCAAAATTATAACTAGTTTTGATTTGAAATAAAAATAAGTCTCACAATTGCATAACTAGTTTAGAATTATTCCTACACAATAAAAGAAGTTTTGAAGCACATAGTTGAGAGAAAAACTCAATTCTAATGATAAAATTCCTCCAAAAGTCAGCTATCATTTTCCAACAATGATAAAACATATTTATATTAAAATCTAGGGCTAAAACTGATAAAATCGCACAAAATGACCAAATTCACGCCCACCCAGCGGCTGGCCAGGCGCCTGGGCATGCACTTGGGCTGCACTGCCTTGCTGTCAATGTCCGCTTAATTACCTTTTTGCCATTGTTTCTTTATTTTTTTCTGTTTAATTACAATTTTGCCACTATTTCTTTATTTTTCATATCCACCTAAAACATAGAAAAATATAAATTAATCTATTTTAAGTAAATAAAATATGCTCAAATCAAGTATTAAGGTACATAAAATATATATACATTGCATCCCATCAAGCATGCTAGAACAGAAGACTCCAGTGTCGGTGTCGGTGCTGGTGCCAGGAAATTGGGACATTCGTCTACTTTCTCACAAGACTGCAGTCACCAAATTGGGATTTCTATGGATGGTCTTTTGGTTATTCTTCAATCTCTATCCAGAGTAAGATGATAGCCATGGAAATTAGTCATCAAACAAGCTTGTTTGGGATTTTTTTTTTTTTAATAATGTATATTTAGATTGACCAGGAAAAATAGCGCAATTAAGAACAGGGTTTTGCAATTCTTAGTGGGATAAATGAACTTTAGTACCTTGTAGTTTGATAAACTTGCACATTAAACCTTCAAGTTTCAAATGTAACACATTAAGCCTCTAATTTACCTTTTATGTCACATTAGACCCTGAAGTTTCAAGTGTATCACATTAAGCCTTCAATTTATATTATGTCACATTAGGCCCTCAAATTTCAATGTAACACATTAAGCCTCTAATTTACATTTTTTTGCCAATTCTCAAAAATATAAATAAAAAATCATCTAATTTTCTTTTCATCTAAACTTTTTATTTCATCCTAAATTGCTAAAAAATAAAAATTTCATAAATTTTTTTTATCCTAAATTGCTACAAAAATTATCATGAAAATTTATTTTATCCTATATTTTTTCATCATGAAATTTTTTTATTTTAGGATAAATAAATTTTTTTGAAGGAATAAAAAATATTTTAGAAAATTGGTAAAAGAAAAGAGTTTTAGAGTTATTATACTTCATTTAACAGATTCTATTAAATTTAATTTAATTCGACTAAATTGTAATTTTTTACAAAGTAGAAAGTATTAAATGTTTAAATTAATTGTAGTGCTTTTTATTTAAAAATAAATAAAAATTCTAGAAGGTTTTAAAGTACATTAATTGTTTATTGTGACATAAAATATAAATTGAAGGATTAATGTGATACACTTGAAATTTGAAGGCCTAATGTGACATAAAATGTAAATTGAAGGCTTAGGTGTTGTTTGCTAACCCATTCATTTATGGTTTTTAGTTTTTGTTTTTGAATTTTTTAAAAACCAAAAATGAAAATGCGTTTGATAACCATTTTCATTTAATTTTTTTTTTAAAAACAACAAACAAAAATGCGTTTGATTAGCATTTTCATTTTTTAAATTCTAAAAACAATTTTCACTTTACTTTAACAAAAAAAAAAAAACCTTTAAACAATCATTTTCATTTTCAGTTTTCATTTTTCATTTTTCATTTTTCAATTTTTTTGGTCCTGGATAATGTTAAGATACAAGACAACTCGAACAAAACTTGAATCTGAGACTGCCCATACTGACACCATCCATATGTGGTCAAGACAACGATTTGCTCGAACAAGGCTAGAACCTGGGTATGCTTGGTCAGAGCTGCAACCCGGGATCGCCCGGTCCAGGTCGGAACCCAGGACTGCCCAGTCTAGGCTGGAACCCCGAACAGCCCGGTCCGGGCCTCAATTCGAGATAGCCCAGTCTAGGCAGAAACCCAGGACCGCACAGTTTGGGCCAGAACCCAAGACAGACCAGTCCCGGCCTCAATCCGGGATCGCCCGTTTTAAGCCACAATCCGGGCTAAAACCCGGGACAGCCAGGTTGAGGTCGGAACCCAGGAATGCTTGGTCAGAGTCGGAACCCAAGACAGCCAGGTCAGGCGGGAACTCGGGATCGCCTGGTCAGAGTCGAAACCCGCGACCACCCAGTCGGGGCTAGAACTCGAGACCCAGGACCGCCCAGTCCAGGCAAGAACCCGGGACAGCTCGGTTGGAGCCAAAACCCAGGATAGGTCGGTCATGGCTGGAACCTAGGACAGCTCGGTCGTAGTCGGAAGCCGGGACTGCCCGGTCCGGGTTGAAACCCAGGACAGCCCAATCTGGGCCTCAATTTGGGCTAGAACCCGAGACCACCCGGTCCGGGTTGAAACTCGGGACCACTTGGTCAGAGCTGGAACTTGGGACCTAGGATTGCCCGGTCCGGGCCTGAACTCGGGAGAACTCAGTCGGAGCCGGAATCCAGGATAACTCGGTCCGGGCCAGAACCCTGGACCGTCTGGTCCACGCCGAAACCCGAGATAGCCCGGTCCAGGTCGGTACCCGAGACAGCTATTTCAGGGCTAGAACCCGAGACTTCCAGGTCCAAGCCGGAACCTGGGATAGCTTAGTCGGAGCTGGAACCTGGGATAACTCGGTCCGGGCTAGAACCCGAGATAGCCCGATCAGGGGCTGTACCCGGGACCGCCAGTATTGTTTGGTCCAGAATGGAATCAGGATAGCCTGGTCCGGGCCAAAACCTGGGACACTACAGTCAGAGCCAAAATCTGAAATCGGCAATAATCGAATATGGATTTGTTTAAATTTATTTATAAAGTTTTAAAAAAAAAAAATTATAAAAATAAGAAAATAAAAATGATTATCAAAATAATTTTTTTGCATAAAAAAAATAAAAAAATGGTTGTTGTTTTTTCAATTTTTTTCTTTAGCAAAAACATAAACCATAACCATAAACAAAAACTAAAAACCATAAATCATAAACCATAACCATAAACAAAAACTAAAAACCATAAATCATAAACCATAAACCATAAAAAAAAACTAAAAACAAAAATTGAATGCGTTAACAAACGGACCCTTAATGTGATACACTTGAATCTTAAAGTCCTAATGTGGCAAAAAATGTAAATTTGAGGCTTAATGTGATACATTTGAAACTTAAAGGTCTAATGTATAAGTTTAGCAAACTATAAAGTACTAAAATGCATTTATGCTATTTTTATTTATATTATTACATATTCTTTTGTAAAGGAACAAAATATAGACTGTTTACATTTACTTAATGTTGATCGTGCTAATGTATTGTAAATGGTTTACCTATAAATCTATTATTATTCTTTAAAAAATAAAATTATTTTTTATTCATAATAACAGGTGTTATACTTATGTGTCATTTTAAGTTTTAAAGAATAAAATAGAACTATAAATGTTTTTAAATAAAAATTATCACATAAATATTGTGCCACTTTGATCATCAAGTGATAAATAAAATAAAGCTTTTTTATATATCATAATTTAATATTTAATAATCTGTACCTCGTTTAAAGAAAGATTTGAGAATCCAAAATTTCCCTTAATACTTATAAACACTCTCCTGGATGGCTTCCATAATTACATTTTGTCTTATTTTCTATTTTTACTAATCTTTAACGTTGATTTACATGTTCTTGTTGCTTCATTTGTTTTCAAATAACCAAGAAAAGAAAACGCATTTGCTAGGTTAATAGTCAGATGTCTTCTTTTGTGTAGCCAACTGCGCTCTTTGCTAAACGCGCTCTCCCTCTCTGCCCATCTCTTCATTATTGTTTCAATCTGACTCATATGCTACTGATCATTTATTAGGATAAGTCAAAAAAATGTATATTTTTGCTTTTACTTGTCCGCGTTCTCTTCCATTTAGCCAGGTTTTCATTTTCCTAATCAGTCTATATAACTAGTCAATCTGAATCTCTCATCATCTCCGCTCTGATTCTCATTTGTTGTAAAGAAGATTAGCTTCATTAGAAATATTGGAAGCAGATTTTTGAGATAGAGAACAAATGGAGTTTGTGTTTTGGGCCAAAAGGATTGTTCCAATCTTCTTTTTTTGGTTACTAGCTCTGAAGTGCTTCTCCATTGATTTTGAATCTCAGGCTCAGCTTCTGCCTGAAGATGAAGGTCCATTTCGAAATTTCCAACTTTTTGGTTTTCTATTTGATGACAAATTATTTCTTTTTTTTCTTTTTCTAACATTGCTTTTCCCACCAACTTGCATTGCATGATTTTGCAATTTGATCTGCAATTTTCCTTTTCCCTGTGTTCTAATTGGCCCTCGTGACTCTAGGCCAAGATATGGTATAGAAAGATCACTTGCTGTATGTGTTTTTTGTTATTAACTGTTTATTGAGCTAGCATTTGTCTTTTACTTTCCGAAATTTTCATCATGTGGGTGTGCTGTTTATTTATTTTCATGCTTTGGGATGATTGCCTTTTGTCTTCAAAGATTGGTGTTTTATGATAGCGTGGGGACGTAGAAACTCAATCTTTTATGTGCGCGTGTGTGTGTTTTTTTTAGATATATTTCACAGTGTGTTTAATTGGGTTTTGGTACTCGTTTCTTTCTTAATGCGAAGTGGGTATGTTTACTATGTATTAATTATGTTGGTTGGTATTTTTGTGCCTTTCTCTTTAATCATTTTTACTTCTATTTTTTTTTATTTACTAGATTTTCTTTTCACAGGTATGTTGAATCAGCAATGAGACTTTCTGCTGTTTTTTTTCATTTTTATTTTTGTGCTTTCTAAACTTTGTATCTTTTTGTTGTAGCATTTTGCTGCTGTGTCGAAAAAGTCATGAAATTCAAATAATTAACATAAAGAAGTTAAAAATATTTAGATGTATGTTTTATAATTATTAAATGGATTTGATGATCCAAAGCCAGAAAAGTAGACAAAATTAATTATTATTATTATTATGATTTATTTAAATAATTATATTATTCATAAAATATTAAGAAGTTGAATTTTTATATTATTCATAATAATAATAATAATAAAATTATCTAAAAGTATATAATATCAAAAAATTTTAAAAAGATTTAACTTGAAATTTAATAATGTATTACTTCAAAAGAATAATTTAAAAGTTTAACATAGAAAAATAGACATTACTAATTTTCTAAAAGTAAATGTTTATCGCAAAGCAAAACGAAGAAGAAAAAAAAAGGCCAGTGTTATTTAAAAAAAAAAAAGCCAAAATATTAATTAGTACAAATTTTTTAAAAAGTAAACGAAAGAAAAGAAAAATACCAATCTTATATACAAATAAAAACCCAAAAACTTGTCAAATAATCAAGTTTCTGTTGGGAAATGGAAACGTTGCCTAAGCAAAAAGAAGATAAAATAAAATAAGCCCTGCAGTGCAACGCGCCACAGAAACAACTCCACTGCCGCCAATTTGTGCAAAAAAATTATTAAAAAAAAAAGGCACTATTGGTGGGCCCCATAGAAGGTGTAGCGCGAGCAATTGTTTGACAAACATTGTATAGCATTATTTTAATACAGATCGGGGTTTGTACTACATGTTACCAGACACCTAACTAATTAGCTTCTTTTTTTTATTAGGTAAACGCATTATTTTTATTATTTTTTATGATTTGCTAAATGCATTTCTTGTTAGTGTTTATTATTAGTTGCCTAAATAATGAATTTTCAATTTCAAAAAAATAATGTATTTCTTTTTCTGGTGAAAGCCTAAATAATGAATTTATTACTGTTGTTGATTTTGCCCACTTACTTTGAACCTGTGATATTGTAGTCATAACTCAATCACTGGACCACATAACTAGAATGTTGTGGGAAAATAGTGGATTTGTTACAGTATTATTATATAAATGAAATGTATGAATATAAGTGCAGTGCAAAATCTGAAAGCAATTTCAAAAGCGCTAAAGATGGAGAATATTTGGAGCGTGAACCAGAGTTCTTGCATTCGAGGTGAAGGTTTCAACATCAATATGAGAGCTGAAAATGGGAGTAGCAATGTCACGTGCGATTGTTCTTTTGAAAACGGCACCGTTTGCCATGTCAAAACCATGTAAGTTTTAATTTTATTCCTAGTATTGATTATTATTAGTTTTTACTTAATTGAGATTTTCAATCTTAAAGATAAATGATTTTTGTTTTTGTTTATTAATTTATCTCTCATTTTTTTAATTGAAATTTGGTATGACAGCGAATTAAAAGGCCTACATTTAACTAGAGCTTTACCTGCGGAATTTGGAAGTCTTACTTTTCTGGAAGAGCTGTAAGTGTTTTAATATATGTCATATGCTTTTCTAATATTTTATTCATTAGAAAGATTCAGAGGGTTCTTGCTTGCATATATTTCTATCTACAATTAACATCTTTACCTATTAAGCTCTGTTTGTTTGACAAAGAAGAAAGCTTGCATGATGTGAATCTTGAAAGAAAGTAAAACAGAGAGAGAAGAGACTTGTAATTGTGAAACTGTTTTCTCATTAATTGAATCAATAAAATTACAAGAAGAGATCAAGCTTATATATAGCTCCAAAGAATGACAAAAATAATTAAAGCTTTTAACTGAAAACAGTTAAGCCAAAAAATGACAGCTAACAACCTATTAACCATATAACCAACTTTACAACACGTGAGAAATATTCCCCCCAAGACCC